>JAJONQ010039998.1:0-21712 GCA_036250385.1 Solanum microdontum
TTCCAACTCGCATACTCGTACATTCAATGTACTGATGCTAGTTGGCCTGCATCTTCTTATGATGCAGACACAGGTAACCAGGATCAGCATCCAACGCCTCGTTGATCAGGTTGAGCACTTAGACTCAGTTGGTGAGCCTCCTAGCTTCCGGAGGATCCCTTTTATTGCTTTCAGTATTTTAGTTCATTAGGATGTCGTGGGTCTTGTCTCGACGTCCATCTCAGTTATTTAGAGGCTTCATAGACAGAGTTAGTGATGTTAGTTCATGAGTCTTTACTCTTCCTTTTCAGTTAAGTTGTGACTTGAGTTGCCACTTTGGCATTGAATGTTATTATAATACATTCTAAGTTATATTTTGAGCAGTTCAGTTTACTTGTTTTAAAAGTATGTATCTTGAGTAAAGTGTTCCATTGAGTAAGTAAGCCATGCCAAGGGTTCACTTGGGGACAACAATGGTTCTTGAGTGCCGGCCACGTCCAGGGTGTAGGCTCGAGGCGTGACACTGGGCCAGTCTTCAATTCATGTTTTATGAAAAGATCTATAAGAATATCACGATCCAAAATCAAGTTATGATGAAACGTATTATAAACCTCCCGGTAGGCAAGTCAAAATCCAAAACTCATAGAAGATATTAATTTAATAGCAAAGAATAAGCGAAAAAAGAATAATAATTATATAGAATAGGGCCATATACAAATGTAAGTGTGATACATACTATAGAAAATAGGCTTGAATGTTATCATGAAAGACAAACTAAACATAAGAACTGAATCCCTGGACCTGATTTCACCGGTATAGAATAAAGACTATATACACAAGTCTATCTAATAAAAATACGAAAATATAGACAAATACAAAAGAAGGAAAAACAAAAAGCCTCTGAAAGCGAAGAGCTCACCTCAATATGAATTTGCAATGACCAAGGGAGTCTAACTCTCACTGAGGGTGGTTTGTACTGAGAGCTACATCAAAAAAAGATGCAGAAGTGTAGTATGAGTACCAAAATATGGGGTACTCAAAAGGTATCATAGACAGACCGAACTCAGAAAGATTATATATATAAATAAGAAACACAATAGCTCTAACATCGCAATTAAAAGGTTCTAATGAGGGATAATAAACTATTGAAAATAAAGAGAATGAAACACAATTAAACAAGAAAGAAGCGGTACTCAAGTACAAGACTGGCACAACAAATATCAAGTCGATCAAAATAGGCTAGTGCAATGCAAATGATCAACGCACAAAGGTAGAAACCCGAAAGAAACCTTGATCTTCCTAGAATGATACCTCAGACTCATCAACAAATGCAATGTAGTACAACATAACTCATATCTGAGTCAACGGGCCGTCCAGAATGATACCTCAAATTTATAAGTGCAAAAGTGAATCAATATGTAAAACCACAATCATAAAACCAATATCTGTCATTTTAGTTCATTAAAACTCCAAGATAATGTATATTCCCATAAAAACATAGTTCCCTTAATTAAAACAGTGATCCTCCGCTTCGGAGCTCAACAGGTGGATAAAAACATAATATAAGAAACTGCACACCTCCACCGAAAAGTAAAGGTACATTGACTCCCTAACTGGTTGAAAAACATGTCGACCACAATAATTTCAACTAACATTTCACAAGTTCACTGTCAAATTAACAGGTACATAACATAAAACCGTGATATAACTCAAGTCCCAAGATAGATCACTATATTTCATATCATCCAACACAATTTTTTCGAACTTTCTCATAATGTTCATAACATAAACATTTGCATACACATTAATGTATGCAATTCTAGCTTGGAGTTCTTAAATTGCCAATGCAATTCTTTTGCAGAGGGGACATGAATACTTCTGCATGAGCCATTGGCTGATGCAATCAAAGTGAAAGGTGTGGTGACAGTCGGCAATTCCAATTATCTGTCCATCAGAGTAGTCATCCTGCTAAATGGAAAAATATTTTTCGAGTAAGATAATTTTACATAAATGACAACAATTTAAGCAGTATGAGGAGAGAATCAAATGAAAATAAGTACTTACCAAACAAATAGAACATGTTTCATTATCGTCACTTTTAGATATATCTGTTGACTGATACATGATGCGATTCATACATGGAAAAATGACTTCCCTGCTCAATCCCGTATTGACATTTTCAGTCTGGTCTTGAAGGGCCAACAAACCCTAAATTCAAGATCATAATTTGTGAGAAAAAATATACGTACTATTTTTTTCTGTTAACATGTCATAACACTTAAAAGCATAAGTGCGTTAAACATTAAAAATAATTACCTATAAATATTAAAAATATTCTTATGCCATGATAAGTTTAAGGTAGTAATTAAATCAAGTATTAAGCATGAGAAAACTAATAATGTGAAGATTGCAATAAATTTATAATTAAAAAGAAAAGAATGAGAAGCCGAAAGAAAATTTACCACGGGAAAATTGGTAAGACGCAGTGGCAATGTCATACGATCAAATGCATGATTCACTTCCACAAATCTTGGGGTGTAGTCCCATAAAATATGCGGTAATGATAATGAAAAATTGGGAATCAGTGTGTTTGTTAACATTACTTGTGGAATCCAAAAGGAAAAAGTATTTTTTGGAACAATGGAAACATAGTATATGTTTGTTCCATTAGCCAAAACAATAATTAGGCTCCCATAAGAGGAATGATAAATTCCAAAAATATTGGGTACCATACCAATAAGACGGGATTCTGGTTTTATATAGAATATTCTAGAGTGATGTGAAGGAGAATCATCGTTCTTATAGGACCAAAGTCATAAGTGGCCTCATTATGAAATAAGGTGTTTGTTGTACTAGTACGATGCTGCATTGTTGTTGATTTTCTTTTCTTCTAGCTAAAAGTTTCCTTATTTAAAGTTATTGTAGTGCTTCCTAAACCTGAAATCATAATGATATAATGATGTCAATCTATATATTGCTCAATTAGCTATATATGTAATGTACATTTTACGCACCACTATAATTAAAAAAATATTACTAGAGATTCTTTCCTTTCCCTTCATCAATACTTGAAGGAAAGACCCAAAAAGAAGTTTGCAAAACCAATAAAAAGACATACAATTACATGCTTTTTCAAAGAATATTGAAAATAACTTAACTAAAATCCATTCAACTCTATAAAAGATGTCTTGATTCCCCAAAAGATCAATGGAAAACACAAAAGGATTTATATCCATGTAATTTATTAACTAACACGACATGTGAAGTTGAAAAAGAGATCATCAGAAGTTGCAAGAACCATATTTTATAATTTAGAAAACATTATATTAGGTAACACTTTCATCTACACTGAAATAACTAACAAGAAGTTAATACTAAATTAAAACATTAAACTGAAACAAACAAACTATAGCCCCTACTTCACATCGAAAATTGTAACCCTCCCCTTTGAGGAGCTCATGAATAGCGAAATAGTGACTTTCATCATACACATAATACTCAAGTCACACATATCTTTAAAACCATTAAACAATATTAATAATAAAATTGAGAAGAAAAGACATACCAAGAATTATACTTTAAAAAATGAAGATTCATAATCACTCTAAATCTTCAAAAGAACGAATCTATAAATCGTGTTTCATTTAGAGTAACTTTCAAAATAAATAACGATCTATATCTCAATTAAAATAAAAACTAATGCAGAAAATCACCACCAACAAAAAATCCCTCAACATGGATGCAATCAAATTCAAGTTAAAAAGAAGAATAACTTACATGATAAGATTAATGGCATGACGAGTTGCTAGGGAGGAACTCCTCAAGTAGATCCCCAATTCCCTAGAACTGAAGAGAAATAATTGATTTGGATGGAAGACATATTTTTATAAATGATACACTCGAGGAGAACTACTATGTGTGTGTGTGGGGGCGGAGGGAGGGGGCGAGGGAGAGGGAGGAGGGGTGGGTTATAGAGAAATTTGAAAATTGAAAGGAACTAAGGCACAAAAAATTTCATCAATCGATACAATTGAAATATTAAATTTTTTTACCTGCCAAGCAATTTTAATTGAGATGCATGATAAATAAATTTGTAACTAGGATGACAGTGTAATTACATATCTTCCAGTAGAGGACAAAATAATGAAACCTTTAGATTCCACTTTGATTATCATAGTCCAAGACTTCTTTTCATTCCTCGTGACATTATATAAAGATTAAGATGAGAAGGCCAAAATATAATTTTATTAAGTCTGGCAGCAAGCTATTATATACATAATCTTCAACCAACTGATGCTAAATTGCAGGCCACCACCTGCACATGATCTACAACTAACTAATGCTAGATAATTGGAACTGTAACCACTCCTAAATGTGCTCCACATTGTAGGAGACTTATTCAAACTAGTAACAAGAGGTAAATAAAATAAATACTAGAAGTTACTGCATTTAGCAACCTACAGATAAAGTTAATACACCCTCTCAAGGTAGGCAAGGTGAAACAATGCCTAACTTGGAATGATACCTAGTAAATGTTGATTTAGGTAGTGGCTTGGTGAATGTATCAGCAAGTTGATCACAAGCATGAGTATGAGTAATATGAACTTGATGATCTTGAACCTAGTCACGTACATATGCAAAATCAACAGCAACATGTTTCATACGGGTATGAAACACTAGGTTATGAGATAAATAAGGCACTCCAACATTGTCATAATAGATTGTTGGTATCTTCGAAATGGTGACATGTAACTCATGAAGTAAGTTTCGCACCTAGGTGAGTTCTGCAAGTGCATTGGTGACGAATTTGTACTCTGCCTCGATGGATGAGCGAGCTAATGCACAATGTTTTTTTAATGACCAACTGACTAGATTTGGTCCAAAGAAAAGAATGTAACATGATGTAGAGATTCTGTCATTCAGATCGCCAGCCCAGTCCGCATCAGCATACGTATACAAATTGGAGTCAGAGCTACGAATTATGGAAGTCCTGAACTTGAAGTTTCTTTGAGATACCGTAGCACTCTTTTAACCACTTTCCAATGTTCATTAGTCGAGACATGCATAAATTGAGACAATTTATTGACTGCATAAGAGATGTCACACCGTGTGAGGGACAAATACTACAATTTGCCAAGTGTACGCTGGTAGCGAGTGGCATCAGTACGTGGTGAACCGTCAGTCACGCGAAGTGGTACAGTAGAACACATGGGAGTAGAAACACCTTTGCAATTTTCCATATCCAGTTCGGAAAGAATATCCAGAATATATTTTGATTGGGAAAGAATGAGACCATCTGGTATATGCTTAATGTCAACACCCAAGAAATAGTTTAAATAGCCAAGATCTTTCAACAAAAATCTAGCTGCCAAGGAATTGATGACAAATTGGATCACTTTTGCATGGTTGCCAGTGATTATAATGTCGTCAACATATACAAGAATGCAAATAGTTACAGCCATATGCTTCCATACAAATAGAGAGGTGTCAGATTTTGTTCTGACAAACCCCATTTTCAGCAGATGTTCATGCAGAGAATTATACCAAGCTCAAGGGGCTTGTTTGAGGCCATAAATAGCCTTCTTCAGCTTGCAAATATGATTCGGGAATTGGGGATTGATAAATCCTTGGGGTTGAGACATAAACACTTCTTCGTCCAATTTTCCTTGAAGAAAAGCATTATTGACATCAAGTTGATGCATTGGCCAATTATGTTGCACAGCTATAGATAGAACCAACCTTACCGTCGTTGGTTTGACAGTGGGACTGAATGTCTCATGAAAATCCAAACCAGGGCGCTGTGTGAACCCTTTTGCAACTAGACGAGCTTTGAAACGGTCTATAGAGCCATCTGCAGTCCACGACATTATTGAATAGGTCTCATGCTACGAGTTCCCAAGTTTGATTTCTGATTAAGGCATCATACTCTACTTGCATTGCTTGTCTCCACTCTTCATGTTTATCAGCCTATTTGAAAGTTACAGGTGTAGGAATCAAATGGGTTAGAAAAGAGAGTTTTCTTTTTGGCTTGGAGATAATATTCTGAGACCGAGTTATAATTCGGTTTAAGGGTGGTGGGGGAATCGGGGCAGCGGGTATGGCAGTAGAGGGATCACTGGAGGTCAGAGGTGGAGGAGTGGTGTCGCTAGGGGATGGGAGTGGTTGTTGGGTTTGTATGAAATTACCTACAGTTTGGCGTCTCTGGTATATAACCAAAGGCTTGTGGGTGGCACTATCATGCAAAAAAGAAGGGGTAGGAAGTTGAAAAGAGGGAGCAGAAAGTTGTGTATTACCTGATGTCTTTGTAGCTACTGGTACTTGAACATGGCTATTGGGATGAGCATCTCTTGGGGAAGAGGTTGTATTTTGAGAGTGGGACTCTACATGGATTGGAATAAGTGGTGGGATAAAGAGAGGAAGAGTAGGAATTGTTGTTGGAGTCTCTTCTTTGGATTCAACAAGTTCCCAACTTAATTGGGAAGTATATTTCCGCAAATGAATGAACATTCTTTTAAACGGAAATTCTTTTTCAAAAAATTGTACATGACGACTTACAAAAATTTTTGATTGAACTGGGTCAAAGCAGATATGAGCATGATGAGTCTGAGAGATACCTAAATACACACACGGGGTGGATTGTGCCTCAAGTTTATTTTTGGTATAAGGTTTAAGCCATGGGTAACAAAGACAACCAAAAACTCTTAGGGCGGTATAATCAAGAGATCGACCAAACAATTTTTGGTAGGGCGACTCATTATTCAAGATGGGAGTGAGAAGTCTATTAATAAGGTAGACAACATAATGACAGGCAAAATACCAAAAATTATGTGGTAAGGAGGCTTCATGAATAAGAGTTTTAGTGGTTTCAAGAATATGACGATGTCTACGTTCAGCTATGGCAACATTGAGGTGTGTAGGGAGGTGAAATCAAGTGTTCAATGCCATTTTTCTGAAGATAGGGCTAAAGACCGATGAATTCACCCCCTCCGTCTGTATAAATTGAAGAAATGTTAGTTTTGAAAAAAATTTCTAATAAAGGATGAAACTTTGAGAATATTGAAGCAACCTCACTTTTGTTTTTGAGCGTGTACAGCCAAGTATCTTTGGTGTATTGGTCAACAAAAATGCAGTAATATAATTTTTTATCAAGTGACAAAATAGGTGATGGTCCCCATAAATCATTAAAGACAATTTGAAAAGGAATATTACTGGACAAAGTGAGTAGTTGAAATGGCAAACGATGCGCTTTATTAAAAGAACAAGAATTACAAGGGTCAAACTTGTCTTTTCCAACAACAACAGGTAAAGAAAATTTCTTCAGAATAAAATGTAAAATTCTAGAGTGGGGATGACCCAATGGACAGTGCTAGAGTTGAAGTGGGGCTTTTGTGGAGGAGAGGTGAATGGATGGCTTCCTGAATTGCAGATGCGGGCACTCATACAGTCCATTATTGTTCCGACCTTGTACCAGTGGTTTTAGAGTATGAAAGTCCTTCACAACAAAAGTAAAAGGGAAGAATTCAACAGATGTGAGGTTATCTTGACAAAACTTAGCAACATAAATGAGATTCTTCTTTATTAAAGGAGCACAGAGTGTGTCAGAAAGCTTAAAAGCAGTATTAGATGCCTGAATCAAAGTTGAACTAGTATGAGTTTTGGGAATGGTTTTATTGTCACCCATAGAAATCTCTTCAGTTCCTGTATACTCTTCAAGGTTGTGGGGTTCTGTAGTGACATGGTGAGTTGCTCCAGAGTCTAGAACCCAAGATTTTCCAGATGATTGAAAGCCCGATGCAAAGTTAGCCTTAGCTTCAAAATGATTGTGTGACTTGGAGCGACAAACATTTGCCGTGTGTCCAAACCTTTTTCATAATTGGCATTTGGCAGATTGCTTATATTGTCTCCTATTTGGCTGACTGTCGGAGTTCGATTGCTAATTGCTGGAATTCCCTTATCGATACTGAGATGGTTTCCATTGCTGATTGTTAAAGCGAGGATTGTTTCTGTTGAATTGGGGAGGCGTGTTCGACTTCTGGGCAACAGAAGTTGTGATCATAGAGGATGGTTTGTCAAGATCTTGAAGTTTTAGGAAAATTTCTTGTTCTGTGAGCTTGTGAAATAATACTTCAAAGCTCAAAGAAGAGTCTCGTGCGCATATTGCAGCAGAAAGTTCTCTGTACTCGGGGCCAAGTTCACTTAGAATTTTGACAGTAAGTTCATCGTCGTTGATAGGTGAACCAGCAACATTGAGAGCATGAAAGATATAACGAACCTCTTGTAAGTACTCTGCAATGGTTTTTTGAGCCTTCTTGGTATTCTGCAATTGATCACGCAAGCTAAAGATGCGAGTATGGCTTTTGTTGGCGTAAGCTGTGTGAAGGAGTGCCCACGCTTTGGTAGCAGATGGTGCTGCTGCAACAGTTGGAGCAATCGTAGGATCAACTGATGCCATCATTGCTTGTTGGATCAGTTGATCATGAGAGAACCAGATCTGATAGTTGGGATTTGATATAATACGATCATTTTGGGTAATAGTAGTTGGGATTTGATATAATACGATCATTTTGGGTAATAGTAAGTGATGGAGCAGTTTTGGTTCCATCAAGATGTCCCATGAGTTGATATCCATTTAGTAGTATCACAAGTTGTGCTTTCCATGTTGAAAAATTGAGAGTACCTTGTAGTTTAATAGGTAACTGAGCAATAGGGTTAAATTGTACCACATGAGTGGTGGCAGAAACTGTAGAACTGTTGGCAGCTGTAGCATCAGTGACTGGAGCCATAGGAGAGAGCTTAAGAAGAATGAAATGGATCTAACTCGGTGGAGCTTATGGACGCTCTGATACCATATAAAGATTAAGATGAGAAGGCCAAAAGATAATTTTATTAAGTCTGGCAACAAGCTATTATATACATAATCTTCAACCAATTGATGCTAAAGTGCAGGCCACCACCTACACATGATCTACAACTAACTAATGCTAGATAACTGGAACTGTAACTACTTTTGAATGTGCTCCACATAGTAGGAGACTTATTCAAACTACTAACAAGAGGTAAATAAAATCAATACTAGAAGTTACTGGATTTAGCAACCTACATATAACATTATTACATTAGCTATTCCCATGCTACCCTCCAGGATATGTATTGATATCTTTCTTGAATATGTTTGTTTTTATCTATTTTTTAAATTTTGTGAGCATTATTCACATGACTACTACCACATGAAAAATATTAAGAATTTATTGCATTGGGTTTTTGTTCTTATCTCCTTTTTGTAATTGAAACTTTCCGTCATTAATTCATAGCTCTTCATTAAAAGTCCACTAAATTTAGTTGGATCTGGTTAAACGACGAGTTCCTTTTTTATTTCCGTTTTGTCAATTGCTATAATTTTTATTTTGAAAAACTAAATTTGAACAAATGCAATGTAATAGAACATAACCCGTATTTGAGCCAATGGGTCGTCCAGATTGATACCTCAAATTTATCAGTGCAAAAGTGAACAATTATATATACCACACTCATAAAATCAGTATTTGCCATTTTAAGTCATATAAACTCCAAAATAATGCATATTCACATAAAAACTTAGTTCCCTTAATTAAAACAGTGAGCTGCCCTTTCGGATCTCAACAAGTGGAGGAAAACTTAGAAAAAGCCATTTCTATTCCTTAAATATAAACTTCCCAAGGTTTTTGTACGAATAAAAAAAAGTCAAGTATAAGTACTAACCATCTAAAAATAAACCAAATAAAAATCAACACATCAAACAATCAATCAGGTAACACTTGACACGATATAGACGTACTACCTAGGAACTTCAGCTAGGCCAAACTCACGATCTTAGGCCTAACAATAAATAATAATTAAGAAATGATGCCTAGAAAATATAAGTACATTCACACAATCATTCCGAAACAAGGTAACATGCAACAACCTAAGTTTCACGCCATCTAGAAGATTTCGTAAGATACTATAATGACACTAAGATCAGAGTCAAGTGTCATGATCCGCCACTTTGCCAGTCAATTTTTGCATCCGGATAGGGGCGGAAGATTCTAGAGTCAAGGAGAGGCTTATGGAGAACTCTAGAACACCTTAGATATTACAAGAAAGCCTTAGAATATCCTAGAATATGTAGCGAATTCTAGAGAGGGACCAAAATGTAAATGCTTTAGGGAGTTGTAAATTAATTATTAATTGCACTTTAGCCCCTAGGTTTTAGTATAAATAGAGGGGGCCTTCATTTGCTAGGCATCACTCAAGTTGTAAATCATTCCACAAGCAATATAAAAGACTTCTTCCAAAAGCTCTCTTATTCTTTCAAAGTCTTTCTTTGCATTCTCTTAGTGATCCTAGTCTTAAAGGCTTGCTTCAGCTTACAAGATCTTGCAAGAGTAGTTAGTAAGTTGTCAAGCGCCGCATGGAGCTTTAGCGAAAACTCTAAGTCCGTGACAACGTGGTATCATAGCAAAGGTTTGTACTAAAGGAATGGCTAACGAAGGAGACGTAAACGCCGGTAGCACCACCAACGTCCGTCCAGAGGGAGGAAAAAAGAATTGCAAGGGCAAGAAGCACCAAAGGGGTAGTGAGGAAATCCTGGTCGACCCTACACCAAGCGAGGCACTAACATCTCACCCACCATCGACCACCGAAGCAAGTGATGATGAACTTGTCGATGAGGCCATCGACGTCACCGCCGGAGAAGAATGGGTCGCAAGGGTTGAAATGGCAAGGCAGGCCATGGAGATATTAGGCCGGCGTTTGAATGTGGCCGATGGAAAGTTCAAGACCCTTGAGGACTTTACCCTTGAGGAGACTGACAACCTTCGCAAGGAGTTGGAGGGACGCCAGCAGACCAACTTTGAGATGAAGGAGGTCATCACTTCCTTGGAGTGTCGGCTCATGGAGGTGTTAAGCACAATTGAGACCATGAAGGCCGAGATGAAAGAACTCAAGGAACGCGTGGAAGCTGGAGGATCTATGTCATCCGACCATTATAGGGAGGCCAGGGTCGAGGCTCCCAAGCTACCTATATTCAAAGGCATCCGTGACGCTCAGGAGGTGAAGAACTCCTTGTGGCACTTGGAGAATTAATTCAAGTGTAGTCGGGTGAAGAGCGACGAGAACAAGATCAACACTGTCGTGTTGCATCTTTCAGAGATGGTCATGCTATGGTGGAGACGCAATGAGGCTGAGATAAGGAAGGGGGAGTGCACCATCAGTACTTGGGAACAATTCCAAGAAGAGTTCAAGAAAGCCTTATTCCCTAACAACGACAAATATAAGGTTAAACGCAAGTTTAGGGAATTGAACCAAACGGGTAACATTTGGGTATACGTGAAGGATTTCGCAACTCTAAGGCTTCAGATTCCCAACCTCACGGATGAAGACATGTTGTTTCACTTCATGGACGGATTGCAAAATTAGGCCAAGACAGAGTTGGAGCAGCGACAAGTCACGACCATTGACGAGGCCATCACACAAGCCGAATCTTTGACCGACTTTAAGCATGACCGGCATGAGAAGGCAAAGGCAAGGATGCAAGGAGTAGTCATGCCAACGGTGGGGGAGATTATGGCTAAGGCAATGAGCAACAAGCACATCCTAAGCAGCACGACTCCTACAAGTCAGATGATAAGCAGTTCGGGCGCCAGAACTACACAGACAAAAAGGCGCAAGCCACCAAGAGAGATGGTTGCGACATATGCGGTGGACCGCATGGCTATACTAGGGGCCAGAGATAAAGAACCTTGGTGCCATCCTATGTGAACGGAAGGAGAAAGACGCATAAGAGCAAGGTCAGGTCGCAAGCACGATGCAGTTTGGCATGGTTGGACTATGTGGGGCTATAGCTAAGCAGGTAGAGAAGCTAGGAGATTTAAGCACACAGTATGTAGACATCTCCATTAATGGACGACCAGCTCGTGCCATGGTATACTCCGGGGCCAAAGCTAACATCATGACCAAGATGGCGGCAACAATGTTGGGGCTAAGTTACAATCCAAGCAACACTCACCTCAAGATAGTCAATGCACCACCGACTCCCATGTACGAAGTGGCCTAAGGAGTGAGCATCACGCTAGGAAAGTGGAAAGGTAAGACAAACTTTAACGTTGCTTCTTTAGATATCTTTGACATCATTATTGGGTAGGAATTCTTCCAATGATTCCATACGATGATAGACCCCTACCTCCAACGACTCATGGTCTTGGAGCGGGGAAGCTCATGCATGGTACCTTTAGTCAAGGTGCTGAAGAAGGAAGGACACGCTCACCTGTTGACCATGCTAATTGTGAAGGGCATAAAGAAAGGGGAGCCGACATTTATAGCCACCATTGCAAGTTTGGGAGAAGATAATGGTGCTAAGGAGCCTTTGCCACCGACTGTAGAAAACGTCCTTGAAGAAAACAAAGATGTGATACCAGACGAGCTGCCGAAGACTCTACCTCCTAGGCACGAGATAGATCACAAGATTGAGTTAGAGGTGGGAGCCAAGACACCCGCATATGCACCTTACTGCATGGCCCCACCTGATTTAGATGAGCTACGGAAGAAGTTGAAGGAGATCCTCGAGGCCGGTCACATTCGCCCGTCCAAAGCTCTTTATGGCGCGCCAGTCTTATTTCAAAAAAAGGACGGATCATTGCGCTTATGCATTGACTATCGGTCGCTCAATAAGGTAATAATTAAACACAAGTATCATATCCCACTCATTGCAGATTTGTTATATAGGCTTGGACAGACTAAGTACTTCACCAAGGTGGATATCTGAAAGGGCTACTACCAGGTGCGTATAGCGGAGAGGGATGAACCAAAGACGACATGCGTAACAAGATATGGAGATTACGAGTGGTTGGTGATGCATTTCGTCATAACTAATGCACTCGCTACCTTTTGAACGCTGATGAACAAGATTTCTCATCCCTACTTGGATCAGTTTGTGGTGGTGTACTTGGATGACATAGTCATCTATAGTAACACCTTAGAGGAGCATGTGGAACACCTAAGGATGGTCTTCCAAGTCTTACGGGAGAACCAACTATATATTAAGAGGGAGAAGTATGACTTAGCCCAGCACGAGGTGCACTTCTTGGGACATATCATCAGTCAAGGCGAACTACGAATGGACGAGGCTAAGATCTGGGCGATCCAAGAATAGGAGGCATCTACCAAAGTGACCGAGCTATGATCATTTCTTGGACTTGCAAACTATTATCGCAGGATCATAAGTGGCTACTCCACTATGGATGCTCTGCTGACCGATTTGTTGAAGAAAAGTAAGTCGTGGGTTTGGAGCGAGGAGTGCCAGCAAGCATTCGAAGGTCTTAAGACTGCAGTGATAGAAAAAATAGTCTTGACATTGCCCAATTTTTCAAAGACTTCAAAGTACATACGGATGCTTCAGACTTCACCATTGGGGGAGTCCTAATGCATGACATGCACCCAATAGCATTTGAGAGCCACAAGTTGAACGATACCGAACGACGCTACAGGGTGCAAGAGAAAGAGATGTCGTCCATCGTACATTGCCTGCGCTTGTGGAGACACTACCTACTAGGCTCCAAGTTTGTGGTCAAGATGGACAACGTGTCCACTAGCTACTTTCAGTCACAGAAGAAGATCACCCCAAAGCTAGCTAGGTGGCAAGATTTTGTAGCTGAATTTGACTACGTCCTGGGTACAAGCCAGGAAGAGGCAATGTAGTTGCTAATGCACTAAGTAAGAAGGCCGAACTTGCTGCCATCACTACGGCCTATTATGACATTCGAGATGTCATTAAGGATGGCATGCAACATGACCCCAAGACTAAGAAGCTGATTGAGTTGGCCGTCCAAGGCAAGACAAGGAACTTTTGTGTGGAAGACGGTCTTTTGCTCACATCCGGTTGGAGGATCTACATACCCATGTTCGGGTCTATCAGGCGGCGAATCATCAGTGAGAGCCATGATACACCGTGGGCTGGGCATCTGGGGCAGCGGCTAACGAGGATGCTGATCGAGGCTATCTATTTTTGGTCGTGCATACGGGATGACATCGAGTGCTACGTGCAGACTTGTCTTGTGTGCCAACAAGATAAAGTGGAGCAAAGGAAACCGGGAGGACTACTAGAGCCACTACCCATAGCGGAACGCCCATGGGAAAGCGTGACCATGGACTTTATCACTTCCTTGCCTAAGTCCGACGGATATGGAGCCATCATGGTCATGGTGAATAGATTTTCAAAGTATGCTACCTTTATACCTGCCACAACCGGTTGCACCGCAAATGAGGTTGCTCGATTGTTCTTCAAGTGGTGAAATATTGGGGGTTGCCAAGGCATATCATTAGCGATCGAGACCCCCACTTTACCAGGAACGTTTGGAGGGAGTTGTTCGAGATACTAGGCACGAAACTTCACTTCTCCACAAGTTTCCACCTGCAGACCGACGGCCAAACTGAACGCGTCAACGCCCTATTGGAGTGCTATCTAAGGCACTATGGTAGTGTGTACCAGAAGGATTGGGCCAAACTCCTAGACTTGGCGCAGTTTTCTTACAATTTGCAGATGAATGAGTCCATCGGGTGCACACCATTTGAGTTGGCGACGAGCCAACAACCCCAAACTCTGCATTCGTTGCTGGCTACTTTCCAAGGGAAGAGTTTGGGAGCCTACCATCTTGCCAAGGGATGGGAGGAACAGCTTGACACTGCCAAGTCCTACTTGGACAAGGCAACGAAGAAGATGAAAAAGTTTGCCCACCGCAAATGGCATCCCACGGACTATAAAGAAGGTGACATGGTCGTGGTAAAATTCAATCCAAGACAGTTTAAAGCACTAATGGGGGTTCATCAAAACTTAGTGCGGAAATATAAGGGTCCGTTCAAGATCGTTGCAAAGGTGGGAAATATCTCATACAAGGTAGAGTTGCCTTGATACTTCAAAATTCATCCAGTCATTCATGCAAGCGTCCTCAAGCCATACAATGAGGACAAGGAAGATCCTAGCCAGAACCATTCATGACGGGCACCCATAGCTGTCACCGCCTCGCACGACCGAGAGATTGAGGCTATCATAGACTATCAAGCCTAACAGAAGCAGGGTCAACAAGCCAGTACCATGTTCCTTGTACATTGGAAGGGACAAACTCCGAAGGAGGCCACATGGGAAAGATATGAAGACTTGTGGTAGTTTAAAGACCAAATCTGAGAGTTTTTGCAGAGTGCGTCGTGGTTGTCGCATCATCAGGTGGGGGAGAGTGTCATGTCCCGCCACTTTGCCAGTCAAATTTTGCATCTGGATAAGAGCAAAAGATTCTAGAGTCAAGGAGAGGCTTATGGAGAACTCTAGAACACCTTAGATATTTCAAGAAAGCCTTAGAATATGTAGAGAATTCTAGAGAGGGACCAAAGTGTTAATATAGGGACTTGTAAAGTAATTATTAATTACACTTTAGCCCTTAGTTATAGTATAAATAGAGGGGGACCTTCATTTCCTAGGCATCACTCAAGTTGTAAAGCATTCCACAAGCAATATAAAAGCCTTCTTCCAAAAGCTCTCTTATTCTTTCTAAGTCTTTCTTTGCATTCTCTTAGTGATCTTAGTCCTAAAGGCTTGCTTGAGCTTACAAGATCTTGCAAGAGTAGTGAGTTAGTTGTCAAGCACCACATGGAGCTTTAGCGAAAACTCTAAGTCTGTGACACAGGCGATACTAAGGTTTACTGGCTAAAAACAAAGCTAAGCTATCAGAATATTGCCATATAAAGTCCAAGGATCATGCAATTCTGCACACTAATCCTAAAATCTCCCTAACATTTGATACAACTTAATATGTGTGTATATATATATATATACATATATATATATATACATATATATATATATACATATATATAGACACACACTATCAAATTAGTGTCAAGAACGTTAACAAAAGCAAAAACAATAACGGTTAGACCCTGAGTCTACACCTAGAATGCGCTCGATACTCAAAAATCATTGCTAGTCTCAAAGGGAACGATTGTCCTAGTTTACTACTTAGCATAAGAATAAAGAAATGCATAATTAGCTGAGATTTAAAGAACTTTAATAGAACGACTCTCTCTCGTAAGCTGTTTGAAAATACCGACTTCAAAGATACTACTAAAATAATAAGACTAGAGTCCTCTGAAAGCAAAGAGGTCTCACCAAAAGATGTCAACATATGTTAACGGAACGTCGGTTGATCATCATGAACACCTATATTTGCATCTTGAAATGATGCAATGTCGAATGACGTCAGTACATGGAATATATGGTATGTAATAAAGATGAATGAAAAAGAAATCTTAACTGAATGAAATACTGAAATATAACTTAATTGAAGTAAAGCATGAAACAAAATGAAATTATTAAAGCTTTCCAATAAGCTATGGAGTAATGGAACAACACTAAAATAAAATACATCACTTTTCTAGAGAAGTTTCTCTAACTGACAATCATCACTATGAGCTTTGTAATGATATACTGTCTTGCCCACATTGACAGGGTCACTCTATACCTTGTAGAGCATAGGACACAACTTTACTTATGGATCCACTAAAAATCCCTCAACAATGCGGTTAGGGAGTCGCCTAAATTAATGACACAATCATATCTATGGTTGTGGGACAATTTATGGGGCTTAGGTTGTGTTAACTCTTACCCAAATTGATGCTCAATTCTACTCCCAAAACATGCAAAAAGGTTCATACTTCTTTAAGCATATACTGGTGTCTTACTTTATCTAAATAAAATACTTCTGAAACTATTTATGCTTTTTTAAAATTAGTAAAGCCTTTCTAAATAAAAAAATATAGATGAACATGGAACTATTTGTGTTCCCTTAGAGCTCTTCTCAAATAATCATGTAAAACAATTAAACTTACTTTAAGTGAGAAATCAATGCTTATAAACAATTTTGTTAAGGTTCTTAATAATTCATGTGACAAATTGAACATGGATAATGATTCAAACTCAAAATATACAAATATTATAGTCTTAATTATAATGAAATTGGGACGCCAACTAAGGAATAAAAGCAAAGTTTAGAATTAAGGGAGTTTAGGGTAAAACCTTAGAATTTACTCATAGTGACTAAATTTAGATGTAGGGCATGAGGAAGAACTTAGTTCGACACTATGAATAGCCTTACATACCTAGAAAAACAAAGTTTTTAAAGAAACTTGAAGAACTTAACTGAAACCCTATATTTCTTCTTTTAAATCCTTGCTCTAAGTCTTGGGAATGATAATGACAGTGTTAGGGCTAAAATAAACTGAAAAGAACCTTATTTAGGTGTAAAACCATCGAGGTTTAGGCTTAGGAAGGTTAGGAAAATAATGGATTACCCCTTATTAAAACTGGATAGAGCCACTCACAAGGGCCATCTATGATTTGTACTAACTTCGATGGACCGTACTATCCACTCATGGATCCTTGAACTGAAAGTACCTTCTCTGATCAATAGAAACCTTGAGTTACCAATGACGATCCATACTCCTTCCCACGACCTGTAGAACCTCTTGTACACTTTAATCTCATCTAAAGGGATGGGTCCACAGGCTTACAAATCATGAGTGCCAAGTACGGTTCATACATCCTTTGATAGAGGTCCAGAACATAGTGAATCATCCTAACCTTTGACAGGAGTACCACCTCCACCAGCTTCAGCCGCACATGCTACATGTACTTTCGTTACTATACCTACTATGATCTTTGAGAGATTTGATGCAGATCAGCGACAAACCAAGTCCATAGTCAACCAAATTGTACTCAGATTACCCCAGATTGTTGAGCGCGATATGTTAGTTGTGGAGAAGAGGGTGAAAGATGAGATGCCGAAGGAGCTTATCGTCTCAAAAAATAGGATGGATGGCTTGGAGGTCCACATACAAGATCAATTATAGGCTAAATGTTCAGTAAATACTAATAAGTTCAAGACGCAGTTGGCTGAGATGCGAGCTCAAATTGCAAAACTGGCTGAGAAGCTAGTACATATTCCCACTCCGGTCGTGCCCGAATCTTTGATGAACTTTTTCAGTGAGCCGCCCAACACTTAATCCCTTGACAACTTTTAGGGTGAACTTCCTAAAAGCAAATCCGGCAAGAAAAAAAAAGATCGGGGAGTCTGATGAGGAGCATCCATAGGACCTTTCTAAAGAGGAAAGGAGACAAAACAAGAAAGCCCGTAAGGAGAAAGGTTCGAGAAGAGGTTGCACTTGAGCAACATAAGTGAGATGCTTTATTAGTGGGTGCCACAAGCAGTGCCATAACAAGTCCTAGTCTGGCAGTTCTAGCTGACCCAGTGCAGGTTTCTGAGAGTGCACCCGTTGATAAGGGTGCTGACACTGTTCTTACTATCGTCACCTAGTGCACCGTAGGTATGACCCCTCCTCACATCCCCGAACTGTTTTTCTTTGTTGACTTTAATGGTAAAATCCTTTTCTTTGAGAGGGGGTGGTTTGCAACCGGCCATTTTAGCTGTTAGAATGAATGGAGGTTGACTCTGTGTTGTGTAACGAAAATCTGTGAAGTTTGGATGTTTGTGTTATGTTTTGATGAATTGTGAAGATTTGGTGTATGGAGTTATGCAACAACTAAGTTTTAAGCCTTTGTATTCTTTTTGAAATGATAATATGTATGGCTTTAATCTGAAATTTGACTGTTAGGCTTTTTAGATGACATCCTAGATACTTATGGGTTGACCATTGCTAGTCTGTAACATAAATTGGTGAACTAAGAAACTGAAAAATGTAGTCCTATGTGTGTGTAAGGTTTGTTTGAAGTCTAACGCTAGGAGCAGAAACTAGAACTTTCCCTAGTAGTCTTGCTAGAATCTGAGAATAACTGGATAGGAAAGGATCATTAGGCCATTTTTGCTAAGCCCACTAAAAGCCAAAAATAAATCAACAAATAAAAAGCATAACATTTGAACCTGACTTGAGCCTTGAAACTAATTTTGTTCTTACCCACTTGATATCATATCCTTGGGTCTCCGAAGATACAATGCTATAACTCAGGCTAGAAGCCTAAGTTGAGGGTGATTAGAATCCGAGCAAAAAGGAAAACTAGAAAAAGAAGGTTCACACATTCAGCTTGAAGGCACAAAGTTTAATGAACTTGCTTGAACAGGTCAAATGCACAATTAAAAAAAACAATGGATGCTAGGAGTTACTGAAATGAAAAAAGAAGGAACTGCTAACTATTCAGACTTTAGAAGATATGTTGAGGGCTTGTGTGATCGATTTAAAAGGGAGTTGGGATGATCACCTACCTCTCAATGAGTTTGCCTACAACAACAGTTATCACTCTAGCATCCAGATGGCTCCATATGAAGCTCTTTATGGGAGAAGATGCAGATCTCCTATTGGATGGTTTGAAGTTGGTGAAACAGGGTTGATAGGACCAGATTTAGTTCACCAAGTTATGGAGAAGGTGAAAGTGATTCAAGAGAGGTTGAAAACGGCACAGAGTCATCAAAAATCCTATACTGATGTTAGGAGAAGGGCGTTAGAGTTTGAAGTAGATGATTGGGTATATTTGAAAGTTTCACCCATGAAGGGGGTTATGAGGTTTGGTAAGAAGGGGAAACTTAGTCCCCGGTATATTGGACCTTATCGCATAGCCAAGAGGATTGGCAATGTTGCTTATGAGTTGGAGCTACCATAGGAATTAGCAGCGGTTCATCCGGTATTTCACATCTCCATGTTGAAGAAGTGCCTAGGCGATCCTTCATTGATCCTACTAACCAAATTCGCAAATTGAGAACAAAAGAGGTAGCCTCAGTCAAGGTCCTTCGGAGAAACCAATTTGTTGAGGAAGTTACTTGGGAAGCTGAAACAGACATGATGAAGAGATATCCACATCTCTTTGAGTCCAAAGGAAATGCAGATCAAGGTACTAATTTCCTTCTTAGTGCTCTTTAAATTATAGTGAACATGTTGTTGTTTGCATGGTTGCTTGTTGGGTGTTTGAGTTTGATGTTACACCCTTAGCCTAGTAAGAGTAACCTCATTCGAGGATGAATGTTCCCAAGGGGGAGATATTGTAACATCGTGCAATTTTAAATAGCTATGAAGAAGCTTGTAATTGGAAATAGTCATTTTTGGAAAGAATTCAAAATCTGGAAATTTAGTCAAGTATGGAAAAAAAATGAGTTTTTGGTCAACTTCACATGGTCATAACTCCTAGTTCAGGATGAGTTAGGTGTATTTCCAGTTATATTTGGAAATCCCTTGGAATGATCTTTCTAACGCCGCCGAGTTTGCTCGCTTTCGAGATCGTATGAGTGAGTTATACCCTTTGGAAGTTGGGCTGTTGGCATAGGACAGTTTAGTCCGAATCTGTAAGGGTATTTTGGTCTTTTCGCTAACCTTTTTTTTGGTTATATTACGGGTCTAGACTGATTTTAATTTAGTTTTTCCCTCTTTAAAGTGAGAGTTTGGGTTGTGAGTGTAGAGAGAAAGAAGAGGAGAAAGAGAAGAAAAAACAAAGTTCATCAACATCGTCGTGGTTTTCGTCGAGGGTGATCCCTAATAAGGTATGTGAGATCATAGTGTTGGGTTAGTTCATTCCCCCACACACCATACTTGTTTTAATTCCGAGAATAAATTGGTTGTGGTTGTTGAATCCTTGTGGTTGTGTGGTTGAAGTTCTTGTTGATTTGGTACATGTTTCCGGATGGAATTTCGAGTTGAATCTATTGTATATTGAGGTTTTTAATGATTATGAGTGTTTGTGGAAAGAACCTTTGTTGTTGAGAGGGTTTAGAGTTGGAGAAACTAAGGAAGAAAGTCGATTTTTCGGGGAAAAGGGTGGGGCGTCACTCCAGCCAGCGCGCCCCAACAGGGGTTCTGAAGTTCCCCCCTTGGGGCGGCGCGCCATGCAGAGCGCCCCAGCAGCCCCTCTGAAACTTGAGGGCTGGCGCCCCGCGCCTCTCAGAGCACCAAGGACGCCAGTTCTTCTCATTCCTTCCCCACTTTTTCATACATGTTCCTTGGTAATGTACCTATGTTTTCTAGTTGATTTCAACACTCTAAGGTACATCTAAACATCACGAACTCATCCATAAACATGAGATCATTACCCTTGAATCCGTAATCCAATTCGAGGAAAGTTAGGATCAAAGTCAAGTGAAGCTAGAGGCAAGTCTAGAAGTTAAGAAGCAAGTCAAAGCAAGTTTTTAAAGTTTTTTCAAGAGTTTTTATTGAACGTTTTAACTTCGTTTGAAGGCTCAAGTTTCAAGTTAAGTCAAGAGTATAGAGTTTAGTTCATTTCTCAAAAGTTATTAGGGAACTAAGTATTCCCAAAGAAGTTTATAAATGTTTTTACATTTAAGTAAGAAATGACTATGTTTTTCCAAGAGAGCCTTTGGGCTAAGCTTTGAGAAATTATCTCAAACTAAAGAAAGATGTATTTAAAACACTTATGAGCTAAAGTAATTTTGGGAGTAGTATTGACCATCGAATTGGGGACGCGAGTTCATATTAACTCAACTTTCCATAAGAACCATGTAGCCAGCATGGATCTAACGGGTCATTCTTTTAAGATGATCACATAAGTTAAGCTAGTGGATCCACTAAGTTAAGTAAGGTCCTATATCATGGCAAGGTATAGGATGGTCCTTGGGCAACGTGAGGTAAAATGTTGTATCATCACTAGGGCTCATAGTGGTGGTTGTCGGTTAAAGAACCTCCCACAAAAGTTATATTACTTTTATATTTAAGT
>JAJONQ010039999.1:0-24955 GCA_036250385.1 Solanum microdontum
CGGGTGAACAGTAAAAACGCTCACTGGAAATTGCATTTCCTGCCGGACAGATTTTACGAAAATGGGCATAACTTCTTCGTACGAACTCCGAATGAGGTTAAACGAAGTGCGTTAGGTAGCTAACTCAAAGGGCTTTCCATGGATATGTTATGGGCCACCCAATTATTTGTGTTCTAGGAGATATGACCCTCCAAAGTAGACCCTCGAAAAAGGCTTCACTTGGAAAATTTCGGATTTTGATACGGTTGCTCTAGAGTTTGGGTTAGACCCATTCCCCACTCAATTTGACCCCCTAAACAAGAATATGAAGTCGGATTTTCGAAAAACAAAACGGATTTTTTTTTTTAGATATAGCTAAACAAGTTTCCGGTAACTTCCGAAGCACATTTTTAAGAACTTTTTGGGTCATTTCACTTTCGATTCATAATCATCAAGTCAAGACACATTCATTATTCTAGAAATATTATGCATAAGCCTACCAATTCTAGATTCAACAACTACAATATAAAAATCCTTCACATTCATCATTATCACTCATGATTGTCAAATTGAGAAATAGACTTTCAATACTAACACAAATACATTGAATATATGTTCATCATTTTATCATTGAATCACATGTAAGTTCTTCACATTATACAATCATATACACAACCTCATGACAATATTTCAATTCCTCATATAATGCCTTAAAGGCCTTGATCACAATGTAAGTAAACACCTCCACCTTTCAAGTGGATCAATATACAATATAATGTAAACACTTCCACCTTTCAAATGGATCAACAGTTCAGGAGTAATTCCACTACATGAGAATTAGGTCATAACTTACCCTTCTCCAAATCCATAATTACCATTACTCAATTCTCCAACAATTCACCATAGATTGGCATAGATAATAATAGAAATCAATAATACTATTCAATCCAAGCATAATTCCATCAACATTCATTCATAATCATAAAACCCATTTTAAAAGACAAATTTTAGGAATTTAGCGCAATCATGGGTTCATAGAGTTTTTCATCTTAAACTCATCTATTAAGTAACAATCTAATCATACTTTATCATTTGAAATCATTTGATGCAAGAACCAACGAATTTAAGTGAAATCTAGGTTTTTGGTGAAACTTGAAAACCTTGGAAACATCTTAGGAATTGATTCTAGGGTGAAAACTAACCCTAGATGACGGATCACCATACCTTATACTAGAACAATCCGTTGAAATTGAAGAAGAAACACCTTGAAATCCCCAACCCTAGCTTGAACTTTCCCTTGACCTCCGATGGAGTTTCTAGAGAGAACTTTTTAGGACAGAATGGTTTTGATTTGGGGAAATATGAAGAATGAATTCTAAATTAGGATATTAATGTTTTCATACACTTAAAATACCTAAAAACAATTAAAATAACCGTCCATGCAATTTAAAAGACTTGGGGAGAATTTACCAATTCACCCCTCACTTAGCCGAACCCACAAACCAGAATGCAGGTCCAATCCACAAGTCACTATCTACGGACCGTGGATGGAGTAACGGGACTGTACTGCCCCTTTGTGGTTTGGTTCAGAGACCCTCATTTGGGGGTCTTGACCTACAGAGGCTATGCATGGGCGTGGATGGACCTACGGGGCGTGAACCACATCCGTAGGTCATCCCCTTAGAGACAACCTCATGGTTTCCTTGGGGTCTAGACTTAGGGTCCTCCTCAAGGACCCTTAGGGTGGTCCTTGGGGATTGGTACCTTGACGTCTAACCCCTAAACACCTCAACCATGGCTCGGGATAACATAAAGCCCCATCAAAACTCAAGACGAACACAAACGAACACAAGTCAAGCTCTAGTTTCACCAGTTTGTTTTTAGGGTCATTACATTATCTCGCTCTTAGGAACATTCGTCCTCGAATGACACTTTAAAACATTAAGGGGTAACGACTCAAGACTAGCCGCACACAATCATGCTTACAACATCAATACAAATCCATAACATAGGAGGAAACATCAACTCCACATCAATAAGCTCAAAACACAACAAGAAGGTAGGAACTACATCTACAACTCATCATGCACCAAAACTTCACATTTCTCATTTCATTGGAGGAACTTCCTTCTCCAGGTCACATCATGGTCGTTAAAACATCTTTAAGCACACTATGCAGCACTTTCAAGAACATATTTAAGCATGCTCATTAAGTTAACTTATGTAACATTTAGGCAACTCATCATAGATGCATATTAAAATGAGGAACACAATATGAAAACTCATTTTTCTCAACTATACGAGAATTCAATTAGAACATGCACTACATAAGGAGACTATGGAAACTCATATTATCACAACACTCCAAACTATGAAACAAGATACTAGGAACTCTAGATCTCAAGCTTGAATAAGAATAGAAGGAAAGAGATAAGGATATCAACACTCTCAACAACCTTACTATTCAACATACTATCCCCCACTTAGGAGTAAACCCTACTAAGGTCAACATGAAGACCACAAGGAAACCTAAATCAAGACATCCACAACTTACAAGAAATCATCAACATACCGGTACTTTTAAACTAGAAAGGTCCTCATTAAGCAACTCTTGCTCACAACTAACCTTACCAACACCACTCAAGGTCTCATATGAGTCTACCAAACCAGGTCTAAACTCCTCAAACTCACTACACCTCTTAAGGTGAAATAAGAAAGCATATCTCAAGAAAATCAAGGACACTCAACGACCTTGACATCTAAGAACATTATCTCCCCCCTTAGGGGTAAGCCTATACAAACTCTTTACAAAATCACGCCTTTCAATTCTAAGGTCGGAGCAAAACATCACTAAACCTTCACACTCATCAACCAAGGTGATTTTAAACCAAGGCAAAATTACAATTCCACCCTCTTTTAAGGAATCTACTCACCCAACACATGAACACATTTCTAAAACACCTCATTTGTCAAATCCTTCAACTTACCTCCAAACTCGTCACAACCTTATACCAACAACTCACATAACCATATATCAACCCATTCATGATAAAGACCACATCACAATATACTCCCCAAATTTACCATAACAAGACTCATCTAGTCACATAACCACAACTAATATCAAAACTTAGCTTTTACTCCCTCGATCCAAGCAACATTAACCCTTCAAGTAGTCACATCTTTAAGACCACCTTTATTATGCTCTGATACCAAATTTGTCACAACCCGAGAGCACCCCCTAATCGTAACACGGTGTAATCGACCTCGAAGGGGTCTAATACAAGCCTCTTAGCTCGTTCATCGCATAGAAAATAGAAAATAGGGAAGAATTAAAATCTTTATTCAAAACCAAACTATTAAAAACTCTTTCATAAAGCAGCGGATATACTAAGTCTCCATGGCCATCTTAAGACAAACTTTAACAAGATGGGTCACGGCCCTTTACAATCGAAAATACTACAATGTCTATTACAAAGACTTAAACATAAAGGAACTAGAACAAAAGGAGTCTTTGTCCTCGATTTATGAGGACATACCAAGTCTTGGAGGAAAACTCTATCCAAGCACTTCAACTTCTAGCTAGAAATGATCACTTGTCGGAACCTACATTTTTAGTAAAAATAAGAGAATATGGGTTAGTACACAAAAATGTACTAAGTATGATGACGATGTAAAACATGCTTTAAAGGGGACATTTTGTCGAAAGTCATGCTAGTATGCCATTTTTGATAAAACCTCATGAGTACAATTATAAGAGGCATAATACAATTCACAACCAACATACAAGACATTATCCACATTATAGACATGTTCAACATATACACCCATTACCTTTACCTTTTCACCTTCACCCCAAGCAACCCTTAAGTCACACCTTGTACAATGTATGCCCTAGCGTCCCATACAACTATCCACACCTCAGCATCACCCTAAGGTCACCAAAAGGGAACTCACCATTAATCATGCTTCATATTACAAGTAATCAAGCTCAACTAATACCAATATACAACAAATAAGAACATGAGTCAAGTAAGTCATTTCATCATCTTCGGACCTCTATCTAAAGTCACCCTAAGATACACCTAAGTAAGACATGAAGTGGCAGCACATACTACTTGTTCATACACACCTAGGTGTTCCTCAAGGCTACAATAAATAAGAACTTTTACAATTCAACACAACATGCTAAGGAACTCATTTCATCAATATAAGCAACTCATTCATCATTTTATTTAGAAAATAAGTCAACAATCTTCATTAGATCCATTTAGGACACCTTCATGCATTTATAGGTCTTTCACACATTCAGTCATTAGGACTTAGAGAACTCACTATAGCACCTTCAAAGCCGACTCGTGCATTGTATAGATAGCATCCCATACTACTACCTATCAAGTAACTAGAGTGTACATCTCACATGATGGGAATAAGTATTAAACCGACATTATACCTTGCAAGCTAGTCATGGAATCCGATGTCATATAGCCCTACACCGTAAAGATGTGTACCACTTGCTTAAGGTAGAACGATAAGATTAGCTTGGATAAATCCTTAGATTGGATGAAATCCGCTGGCTAATATCCAATGTGGGCACATAGTTATGATATAGGAAGATGTTCATTGGAACTCTAGCCTAACATTGGGAGAGTTTCCATCTAACCATATCTACTCGGTGCTTAGCCTACATTCCCATAGATTATTTCATTCACACTATATTTGTGTATTATGGAGGAATGCCATAGGCCTATCAACCCATGATACATCATTACCAAGGAAGGAATGTTATAGGCTTATCGATTTATGGTACATTCAAGGATAGCTTTAGGCTCCATATGAAAGGAATGCTATAAGCCAATCGATTCATGGTCCCTTATTACATTTTTATACTCATGCAAGGAATGCCACTAGCCTATCAATTCATAGTACATTGACTAATTAAGAAAAGAATGCCACTAGCCTATCGATTCTAGAGTCTTCATTACATTAGATCATTTATGAAAAGAGTGCATAAAGCCTATCAATTCATATCCATCAAGTCAAGATAGATTCATCATTCATATATGGAAGGAATGTCATAGCCAATAGATTCATATTGATTAATTCAAGACACATTCATTATTCTAGAAAAGGATGCCTAAGCCTACCAATTCTTGATTCAACAACTACAATATAGAAACCCTTCACATTCATCAGTATCACTCATGAGTATCAAATTGAGAAATAACTTTTCAGTACTAACACAAATACATTGAATACATGTTCATCATTCTATCACTGAATCACATGTAAGTCCTTCACATTATACAATCATATACACAACCTCATGACAATACTTCAATTCCTCATATAAATCCTTCAAGGCCATGATCACAATGTACATGTAAGTAAACACCTCCACTTTTCAAGTGGATCAATACACAATGTAATGTAAACATCTCCACCTTTCAAGTGACTCAACAATTCAAGAGTAATTCTACTACATGAGAATTAAGTCACAACTTACCCTTCTCCAAAGCCATAATCACCATTACTCCATTCTCCAACTATTCAACATAGATTGGCATAGATAATAATAGAAATCAATAATACAATTCAATCTAAGCATAATTCCATTAACATTCATTCAAAATCATAAAACCCACTTCATAAGCCAAATTTTAGGAATTTAGAGAAATCATGGGTTCATAGAATTTTTCATCTTAAAACCATCAATCAAACATCAATCTAATCATACTTTATCATTTGAAATCGTTTGATGAAAGAACCCACGAATTTGAGTGAAATCTAAGTTTTTGGTGAAACTTGAAAACCTTGAAAACATCTTCGGAATTGACTCTAGGGTGAAAACTAACACAAGATGAAGGATCACCATACCTTATACTAGAACAATCCCTTGAAATTGAAGAAGAATCACCTTGAAATCCCCAACCCTAGCTTGAACTTTCCCTTAACCTCCAATGGAGTTTCTAGAGAGAACTTTTTAGGAGAGAAGGGTTTTGATTTGGGGAAATATGAAGAATGAATTCTAAATTAGGATATTAATGTTTTAATACACTTAAAATACCTAAAAACACTTAAAATAACCGTCCATGCAATTTAAAAGACTTGGGGTGAATTTACCAATTCACCTCTCACTTAGTTCAACCCATAAACTAGATTGTAGGTCCAATCCACAAGTCACCATCCACGGACCGTGAATGGATTGATGGGATTGTACTGTCCCTTCGTGGTTCGGTTCAGAGACCCTCATTTGGGGGTGTTGACCTACGGAGGCCATCCACGGGGTGTGGATGGACCTACGGGCCATGAACCCCATCCGTAGGTCACCCCCTTTGAGGCAACCTCAAGGTTTCCTTGGGGTCTCGTGGTCTAGACTTAGGGTCCTCCTCAAGGACCCTTAGGGTGGTCCTTGGGGAGTCGTACCTTGACGACTAACCCGTAAATACATCAACATGGCTCGGGACAACATAAAACACTATCAAAACTCAAGACGAACACAAACGAACAGACCTCAAGCTCTAGTTTCACTAGTTTGTTTTTAGGGACGTTACATTATCCCCCTTTTAGGAACATCCATCCTCGAATGACTCTTTAAAACATTAAGGGGTAACGACTCAAGACTAGCAGCCCACAATCATGCATACAACATCTATACAAATCCATAAACATAAGAGGAAACATCAACTCCACATCAATAAGCTCAAAACACAACAAGAAGGTAGGAACTACATCTACAACTCATCATGCACCAAAACTTCACATTTCTCGTTTCATTGGAGGAACTTCCTTCTCCAAGTCACATCATGGTCATTACAACATCTTTAAGCACACTATGCAGCACTTTCAAGAACATAATTAAGCATGCTCAACAAGTTAACTTATGCAACATTTAGGCAACTCATCATAGATGCATATCAACAGAAGGAACACAGTTTGAAAACTTATTTTTTGTCAACTATACAAGAATTCAATTAGAACATGCACAACATAAGGAGTCTATGGAAACTCATATTCTCACAAGACACCAAAGTATGCAACAAGATACAACTAACTCAAGGTCTCAAGCTTGAATAAGAGTAGAAGGAAAGAGATAAGAATATCAACACTCTCAACAGCCTTACTATTCAACATACTATCCCCTACTTAAGAGTAAACCCAACTTAGGTCAACAAGAACACCACATGGGAACCTAAATCAAGACACCCACAACCTACAAGAAATCATCAACATACCGGTACCGTTAAACTATAAAGGTTCTCATTAAGCAACTCTTGCTCACATCCAACCTTACCAACACCACTCAAGGTCTCATATGAGTCTACCACACCGGATCTAAACTCCTCAAACTCACTACACCTCTTAAGGTTAGATTAGCAAGAAAGCCTATCTCAAGAAATCAAGGACACTCAACGACCTTGACATCTAAGCACATTATCTTCCCCCTTAGGGGTAAGCCTATACAAACTCTTTACAACATCACGTCTTTCAATTCTATGGTTGGAGCAAAAGATCACTAAACCTTCACACTCATCACCCAAGGTGATTTTAAACCAAGGTAAAATTAAACTTACACCCTCTTTTAAGGAGTCTACTCACCCAACACATCAATACATTTCTAAAACACCTCTTTCGTCAAATCCTTCAACTTACCTCCAAAATCATCATAACCTTCTACCAATAATACACATAACCATATAGCAACCCATTCATGCTAATGACTAAATCACAATATAACTCCTCAAATTTACCATAACAAGACTCATCTAGTCACACAACCACAACTAATATTAATACTCACCTTTTCCTCCCTCGATCCTTGCAACATTAGCCCTTCAAGTAGTCAAATCTTCAAGACCATCGGATAAGGAATAAGAGAGAGAACTTATGCAGCTAAGCTCTATGGAACGATTTGAAGAATGAAGAAAGAAGTGTAACTTTCTATCGTCCTATAGCCTCTCGCTCATAGATGTGACGCGACTAACACAGATGAACAAGACTCTACTATTCGAGGCTTGTGAGACTTTGATCCTAAATACCATTTCCAAAATATTATGCTCTGATACCATGTTTGTCACGACCCGAGAGCATCCCCTAGTCGTAACACAGCGTACTCGACCCCAAAGGGGTCTAATACAAGCCTCTTAGCTCATTCATCACATAGACAATAGAAAATAGTGCGGAATTAAAAACTTTATTCAAAACCAAACTATTAAACACTCTTTCATAAAGCAGCGGAAATACTAAGTCTCACATGGCCATCTTAAGACAAACTTTGACAAGATAGGGTCACGGCCCTTTACAATCGAAAATACTAGAATGTCTATTACAAAGACTTAAACATAAAGGAACTAGAACAAAAAGAGTCTTTGTCCTCGATCTATGAGGACGTACCAAGTCTTGGAGGAAAACTCTATCCAAGCACTTCAACTTCTAGCTAGAAATGATCACTTGCCGAAACCTACACTTGTAGTATAAATAAGAGAGTATGGGTTAGCACACAAGTATGATGACCTTGCAAAAACTTGCTTCAAAGGGGACATTTTCTCGAAAGTCATGCTAGTATGCCATTTTTGATAAAACCTCATGTGTACAATTATAAGAGGCATAATATAAGTCAAAACCAACATACAAGACATTATCCACATTACAGACATGTTCAACATATAAACCCATTACCTTTACCTTTTCACCTTCACCCCAAGCAACCCTCAAGTAACACTTTGTGCAATGTATGGATAGCATCCCATACCACTATCCACACCTAAGCATCACCCTAAGGTCACCAAAAGTGAACTCACCATTAATCGTTCTTCATATTACAAGTCATCATGCTCAATTAAAACCAACATACAACACATAAGAACATGAGTCAAGTAATTCAGTTCATCATCTTAGGACCTATATCTAAAGTCACCTTAAGATACACCTAAGTAAGACATGAAGTGGCAGCCCATACTACATCTTCATACACACCTAGGTGTTTCTCTGGGCTACAATAAATAAGAACCTGTACAATTCAACACAACATGCTAAGTAGCTCATTTCATCAATATAAGAAACTCATCCATCATTTTATTCAGACATAAGTCAACAATCTTCATTAGATTCATTTAGGACACATTCATGCATTTAGAGGGCTTTCACACATTTAGTCATTAGGATTAGAGAACTCACTATAGCACCTTCAAAGCCTACTCATACAATGTATAGATAGCATCCCATACTACTATCTACACTTTGTAGTACCTATCAAGTAACTAGAGTGCACATCTCACAACTAGAGTGCACATCTCACATGATGGGGATAAGCGTTTAACCGATATACACCATGCAAGCTAGAAATGGAATCCGGTGTCATATAACCCCACACCATAAAGAGGTGTTCCACTTACCTAAGGTAGAACGATAACATTAGCTCTGATAAATCCTTAGCTTGGAAGAAATACACTAGCTAATAGCCAATGTGGGCACAGAGTTATGAAATAGGAAGATGTTCATTGGAACTCTAGCCTAACATTGGGAGAGTTTCCATCTAACCATATCCACTCGGTGCTTACCTTACATTCCCATAGATTATTTCATTCATAGTACATTAGTGTATTAGGGAGGAATGCCATAGGCCTATCGACCCATGTTACATCATTACAAAAAAGAAGGAATACTATAAGTCAATCGATCTGTGGTACATTCAAGGATAGCTCTAGGGTCCATATGAAAGGAATTCTATAAGCCTATTGATTCATGGTCCCTTATTACATTTTTATACTCATTAAAGGAATGGCACTAGCCTATCGATTCATGGTACATTGACTCATTTAGAAAAGAATGCCACTAGCCTATCAATTCTAGAGTCTTTATTTCATTAGAGCATTTATGAAAATAGTGCATATAGCCTATCAATTTATAGCCATCAAGTCAAGACACATTCATCACTCATATATGAAAGGAATTCCATATCCTATAGATTCATATTCATCAAGTCAAGACACATTCTTTACTCTAGAAAAGGATGCATAAGCCTACCAATTCTAGATTCAACAACAACAATATAGAAACCCTTCACATTCATCATTATCACTCATGATTGTCAAATTGAGAAATAGCCTATCAATACTAACACAAAGACATTGAATACATGTTCATCATTCTATCATTGAATCACATGTAAGTCCTTCACATTATACAATAATATACACAACCTCAGGACAATACTTCAATTCCTCATATAATGTGTTCAAGGCCATGATCACAATGTTCATGTAAGTAAACACCTATATCTTTCAAGTGGATCAATATACAATGTAATGTAAATACCTTCACCTTTCAAGTGGATCAACAATTCAAGAGTAATTCTACTACGTGAGAATTAGGTCACAACTTACCCTTCTCCAAAGCCATAATTACCATTACTCAATTCTCCAACAATTCACCATATATTGGCATAGATAATAATAGAAATCAATAATACTACTCAATCTAAGCATAATTCCATCAACGTTAATTCATAATCATTAAACCCACTTCATAAGCCAAATTTTAGGAATCTAGAGAAATCATGGGTTCATAGAGTTATTAATATTAAAACCATCAATTAAACATCAATACAATTATACTTTATCATTTGAAATCGTTTGATACAAGAACCCATGAATTTGAGTGAAATCTAGATCTTTGGTGAAACTTGAAAACCTTCTAAAAACATCTTTGGAATTGACTCTAGGGTGAAAAATAACCCTAGATGAAGGATCACCATACCTTATACTAGAAAAATCGTTTGAAATTTAATAAGCAACACCTTGAAATCCCCAACCCTAGCTTGAACTTTCCCTTGACCTACAATGGAGTTTCTGGAGAAAACTTTTTAGGAGAGAAGGGTTTTGATTTGGGGAAATATGAAGAATGAATTCTAAATTAGGATATTAATGTTTTAATACACTTAAAATACCTAAAAACACTTAAAATAACCGTCCATGCAATTTAAAAGACTTGGGGTGAATTTACCAATTCACCCCTCACTTAGCCGAACCCACAAACTAGATTGCAGGTCCAATCCACGAGTCACCATCCATGGACCGTGGATGGATTGAAGGGACCGTACTGTCCCTTCGTGGTTTGGATCAGACACCCTCATTTGGGGTTCTTGACCTACGGAGGCAATACACGGGGCGTGGATGGACCTACGGTGCGTTAACCCCATCCGTAGGTCACCCTCTTTGAGGAAACCTCATGGTTTCCTTAGGGTCTAGACTTTGGATCTTCCTCAAGAACCCTTAGGGTGGTCCTTGGGGAGTAGTACCTTGACGTTTAACCCCTAAACACCTCAACCATGGCTCAGGACAGCATAAAACACCATCAAAACTCAAGACGAACACACGTCAAGCTCTAGTTTCACTAGTTTGTTTTTAGGGTCGTTATACGAACTCAGCCAAACATCACAATTCTAGAAAAATTAACAACTCTTCAAGAAACTCATCAAGAACTTAATTTCTCAATCTGTAGCTTTGAATTCCATAATGAAAAATATGATTGGCGTGTGGGTGGACAAACACAACACTATGAAAACTTACATACCTCTTAGGGATTAAACCCTTGGCAAAAATTCGCAACAAAACTCAAGAATCTTGATGAACGCCTTGAACCTTTTCTCTTTTCTTCTTTTTTCTTTTCTTGAACTCTCTTCTAAAACCCTAGGCGTAAATTACGATTGTAAAATTAAACCAAATCAGGTTATACTCCTAAGAACTTACTAAAAATGAATTAAATTTGATTGGGTAATGAAAGAACCAAAATACCACTCATATATTCGGGTAACTTTCCTTAACTAGATAGCTTGACTTCAAACGGTCATATCTCCCTCATACGAGCTCGAAAATTAGCAAAGTCAGTGGAGTAGGATAGATAATCCAAATACCTTTCATTTGATATCTAATAGGTCACTTAACTCATCTTGTTCTGAAAGTTATGATCATTTGAAGTTGACCCAAAATTTAGAAGAACTTAGGAATGACTTGAATGAATTTCTCTTTAGTTCTTTTCGGAACTCAAGGTGCTACATCTAGTGACTTTAACACTTAAGAAAATTCAAATTCTTTGTTAAAAACTTACTCACTACGAAGGATGGTTTGACTCTAAGCTCAATTTTTTTCCTGGGTGTTACAATATCTCCCCCTTCGGATCATTCGTCCTCGAATGACGGCTGCACTGGTTATGGAACGTGGTTATTCTTACTAAGGTCTAAGTCTAATGGTATGCTCTTACTATATTCAAGCTTAACCAAAATACTTAGGTTCGGGTTCTATACCTCACTATAGGGAAATCTCATCCCAAGTCTATTACTCTTTACCACCACATTGGGCTCATATCAAGAACTACCTAATGTTTAACAACACTACATTCAAGCTTAGTACTTTAACAACTCCATGGACTCCTACTAACCAACTCCTTAAGAAGTTCTCATCCTCTCATCATCTCTATCATACCAACTAGAATTTCCCACATTACTATTCTGAACCAACTAAGGGGTCTCATTTAACTATTTCTCATAGTAAAACTTTATTCTCCTCTTTCTCCTCATTTATAACCTTAGATGTAATTATCACACCATCATCATCACGATAAGAACATCAACTTTATCCTCCTAACATCATGCCACTACGAAAAAGGTCTCTGAAAAAATATCTCCCACACTCTTTTGAACTCATTACTAGCTTGTTCTCAAACACTTGACTTGATTTCTCATCTTATCATCTCCCCCTTAGGTCTAAAGCTGACACTTGAAAGTTATGGACCTATTCCACATTGAAAACTCAATTATGCTATCTAGGCACATGTGTAAATTGTTAACTTAATTGGAACCTTATCGAGTGTCATGACCCAGGGGTACCCTCTAGATGTAACATGTCTTACAAGACCCCGAGAGCCTCATACAAGACACTTAGCTTTCATAACATAATATAATAGAAATGATGCAGAAATTTAAAATATTTTCAACACAATCAAAATCTTTATAAAACGAAGTGGAAGTCTATTACACTTTATATCAAACCATCTAAAATATGAATATCTTTGGGACACAACCCATACAATAGTTCAAAACATAAAATGAAAGAACATAAGGAAACAGTGGTCAAATCCTCGAATACTATGAGGACTCACCGATCTTCAAATTTTGCTATACTATGATCCTAGCCATGGGGATGAGAGTTGAGATCACTGGATCCAACATTTGGATAAGAAAAGTAGGCAAGAGTATGCGTTAGTACAAACATGTACTAAATATGATAGCTTGCATAAACATCAACATGAACATAAGAGATAAGCAACATAAGTCATATGCATATTCAATACACATAAGAAAACATAATAACATAAAGGAATAATTCTTGAAGTAACCTCAAATCATCCTTATTCAATATGGAAGGCAACTCAAACACAATCCGAGTCATCACCTATCATAACATACTTAAGTTATCTTTTATAAACATGGGGAATCGGCTCTTGCCTTACCATTTAGGAACATGAGTAGTCGCCTCTAGTCCTTTTTAACATTTGGATCATGGGTATTCGCCTCTAGTCCAACATCATGTGACATGGGTATTCACCTCTTGTATTTCTATATGGATCATGAGTACTCCCCTCTTGTCCAATTCATATCTTAAGAACATGGGGAGTCACCTCTTGTTCAACTTTGAAGAATAAGGGTAATCGCCTCTTTATTCTATTCTATGGAAGGTAATCTCCTCATATCCATTTCATGTAGAGGTCATGGGTAATCTCCTCTAGCCTCATCAATTTCTTACTATTTAGCATTAGATTTATTTTAAGTGCGCAATCCTTTCAACCTAGAATACTTCAATGTGAAAAATCCTATCACATTCATACATAAGCAATTCATGTGGGAACTATTCCTTCCACAACAATCACAACAATTCATAACATAAGCTTTACTCTCTAAGCCATTCAAATCGTAATTCATCATATATGCTCACTCTCAAGAAATAGATCTAATAATCACACAACATGCTTTATTATCAAATCAATTCATAAATAATCATCCTATAGGCTTCAATCTCAAATCACTCTAAATGTATCTCATCAATCCTATAAGAATATATCTAAACCCACAAATTCTCCTTTTATGGCATCAAACCCAATTATATCAATTTCAACTTAGAAACATGAGTTAAGAATGAGTACATGTAAATTCATCCTAAAAACATGTTATTCTATCAATTCAACCATAAACAATCATAATCCAATCATTTGGATCATCATTCATCAATACCAACAACTATAGAAGAAACCCTAACTCAAATTGGGGAATTTCATCTTTTCAATTGGGGAATCATAACGGATCCATGGATGAAAGGATTCCATGGATGAAAAGTCATCATACCTTAACAAAAAAGCCACAAATTCTTGAGGAATGGAGACTTGAGCTTGATCCGAGCTCCAACTCTTTCTTCTTCTTCTTCTTCTTCTAGTTCTAGAGAGAGAAATATTTGAGAGAAGAACTTGGGATTTTGTTTTGGAAATAATGTCTTCAATGGGTGAGTTTAAGGGTTAAAATCACTTATATACAGGTACTAGACTTAGGCAAAATGACTTGACTTTGATATAATTAAAACCGGAAAGACCATTTAATCCTTCACTTACCAGTGCACTGTCCATCTCCACGAGAGGCCCCACGAGTCGCGGTCCTCCTCGTGGTCTTGGACCAGTAGCTAGGACATCTTCCCCTTAACCCCTAAAAACTAAGGAACCACCAAGACCCCTCCCATGACTTATTAAGGCCTTCACGAGCCGTCTAGTGGCTCGTGGGGAGGGTCCAACTTTTGGTCAGCTTGGTGAAGCTACTGCCTCATCACCACGAGTGGCACCACGATATGTGTTGACCACCATGAGCCGTCTAGGCTCTCATGGGAGGTGGGCATCGCTTAGCTGCTGCATAGGCCTCATGGGAACTTCCATGAGTCGTGGTGCCCTTCACGACCCGTGTGGGCACTCTTAGAGGGTGCCAAGGCCCAAATCTCTAGTCCATGCCTTGCACTTAGCCCTTAGCTTAGCCTACTAGATTCTGAGGTGTTACATTATCTCCTTCTTCGAAACATTTGTCCTCCAATGAAGTTCTAGACACCTCTTAAAGGAAGTTACTCAAGAATAGCATCCCATCATGCATGCAACTCATCAAAATGCACACAACCAAAGATGAAACATCAACTCCAAAATCAAACATACTCATTGCATCATATAGAAGATATGAATTACATCTAGCAACCCAATATGCATGAAATTTCAACATTTTTCATGTTCAAGGAGGAACTACCATCTCCAAGCTAAAAGAATGCTCAACACAATCTCATGGAGCATATATGCAATTCATTCTAAAAAAACATATCTAAAGCATGTTAAACAACTCATCTCATGAAGTCTAGGGCAACTCATACTCAATGCACTACAACATGAAGAAAACAATCATATAAACTCATTTTCTTTCAAACATGAGTTTTTCGTGAACATGCATAACATAATGAAATCATGGAAATATCTAAAACACATATGACTTTAAACAAAGAGAAAACCAAGAGGAATTCGTTACCTCAAGCTATTGGAGGAGCAGAAGGAAAAAGATGAGGATATCGAGAGATCATATCGGCCTAGACCTCCCAAGTAGCACCCTCAACTAAATGATTCCTCCACAATACTTTGATGGAAGCAACTTCCTTGTTCCTCAACTTCTTAACTTGCTGGTCTAAAATCTTCATCAGAACTTCTTCATAAGAAAGATTTTCATCAACTCCCAAACCTTCTAAGGGAACTATGGATGTTGGATCTCCAACACACTTTTTTAACATAGAGACATGGTAAACCGAATGCACTGATGCCAACTCATTAGGCAAAGCTAACTTATATGGGCCTACAAAACGGGGACTAAGCTTCCCTTTCTTACCAAACCTCATTACACCCTTCATGGGTGAGATTTTCAAGTAAACCCAATCATGAACATCAAACATAAGATTTTGTCTTCTAACATAGGCATATGACTTTTGTTGACTTTGGGTTGTTCTCAAGCTCACTCTAATAAGTCGGACTTTCTCAATAGCCTCATGAACTAGCTCGGGTCCTATCAAGGCAACTTCACCCACCTCAAACCAACCTATGGGAGATCTACACCTCCTTATCCTCAAATAGAGCTATACCAATACTCGAGTGATGGCTATTATTATAGGCAAACTGAATCAATGAAAAATGGTCATCCCAATTACCCTTAAAATCAATCACATAAGCTCTCAACATATCTTCCAAAGTTTGTATAGTACGCTCCGCTTTCCCATTAGTTTGGGATGAAAGGTCGTACTAAGCTTAACCTTAGTGCCAAGACCCTTTTGGAAAGACTTCCAAAATTGTGAAGTGAATTGAGTACGACGATAAAAAATAATGTACAAGGGCACTCCTTGAAACCTTACCATTTCTCTCAAATACAACTTAGCATAATCCTCTACCTAATAGGAAACCTTGCCGGGAATAAAATGAGCTGATTTCGTCATCCGATCTACTATAATACAAATTGAGTCATGTTGTCACCGAGTACGTGGCAACCCTACTATGAAGCCCATATTCAAGTCTTCCCACTTCCAAGTAGGAATAGAAATGTCTTCGGATAAACCTCCCGATCTTTGGTGCTCAACTTTCACTTGTTGACAATTACGACACTTAACAATGAATTCTGCAATATCCTTCTTCATCCCATTACACCAATAGACTTCTCGTATGTCACGGTACACCTTGGTGGCTCCTGGGTGAATGGAATACTGAGAACTATAGGATTCTGACAAGATTTGTTCCCTCAAGTCATGAACATTTGGAACACACAAATGGACTTGATGTCTAAGAACACCATCCCCCCTTGGGAGAAAGCCTCAACGGACTTCTTAAGTACCACTTCTTTCAAGTCAACCAAAATTGGATCAAGACCTTGCTTAGCTTTGACATCCGCCACAAAGGTGATTCGGACCCGTTGTGTCATGCCCCGAGGCTACCCCCTTGACGTAACACGGAACCTAGGATCACGAGTGACCCCAAGCTAACCTTGAAGTTGGCATATCATAAGCATACTAAATGAAATCTAAATGTAAACATAAACTATTGCCGAAGCTAAATCAATTGATAACTAAAAGTGGGGAATACTGATGCTTATCGTGACCAACGACACTAACCTACGGTACGAGTGTCTACGATCGTTGATAATATAGTAACCCAACCAAGGGTTGGGGTCGTGTCCCAAGGGAGTGGTTTTGAGAATTAATAGATAAACAAAATTAAGTTCTAACTAGTCATAACTAAAAACATTGTAAATTAAAATGGGTGACACAATGGTGTCAAATATCAAATAGGGTTTTTGTCACAAGTAGTAAAAACAACAAAAATAACAAGAAAATCAAGTATGGGGACAAATTCTTGGGGTGCGACCGCAATACAAGTTGAGATAAATCGTTGGGTACATGCTTTCAATAGGAAATTTGAAAGATAACATTGACTAGGCTAAGCTTTAGATGGAAATAAGTTCCCTCTCGAGTAACTTACCCCGTTTCAAATGCATTCCTCTCGAACACCCATTTCCCGCATGAAGGCCAGCCTACGCCTTACCCCACTCACTCTCTCGAGCTGAGTGTTAGGATATGGGACTAGGGCTAACCCTGTCGGGTTGAACCTCATGTCGACCCACTTCTTAAGCCATCAGTCTAGTGGTATTAGTTTCGCGACCTCCCTCTCGGGCAAGCCGAAAACACATGGGTGGTTTTGTATTTGCAACCACAAACCCATTAAATTAAACCACAACTACTAGGTGAAATCACCATTAAAATACATCTAACTTATCAGCAAGCAAGACCCAACAATAATATCAACACACATTTGCTAAATCACACCCCAAGAATGGGGTATTTTAGGCATACATGAAGAAATAACAAAATACACCTAAAATGATACTACAGTCAACTGGCTATAAGGAATTAAACCTTGATTTAAACAAAGGAAGAAGAATGGAGAATACTTACTTCCAACTTGTGGAAGATGAAATCATTCTTTCTTCAAGTTTCCCAAAAAACCCTCTCCAAACTTGAGAGAAAATATCCAATAAGTACTATTCTATTGTGAAAATTAAAATAAATGTTCGACTCTCTAAAAATTAATAACAAGTTTAGTATTTATAGACTTCGGAAAATAGTGCTGGTGGATCTTTTGGCTAGGTTAGTCGGAATCACCGATTAACTCAGCGATTCACCCTTTGGTGTAGTTCATCGCCGTCTTGAACTAGCTTTTAGCATCAACGTGCTCTGTGTCATTGGGTGACATAGTACTGCTTCGCGGAATTATTCGGTGAAACGCCGACTGCTCCTTTCATCGCCTTTTTGATCCTGCTCCTTCAGGGCTTTTCGTATTGGAACAAAGGGCGGAGTCCCTTCGACGAATCTCCAAGTGTGCTTGGTAATGCTCAGGCTTCAGCTTCTTCATTCTTTTCTGCCTTTTTGTTCCTTTTTGTGTCTAAGTGTCCATGCTTCCACTAAAACTTCAAATACCTGAAACTTAAGAGTTTTCATCAGATATTGAGAAAAAATAAACATTTGAGGACACTATTTCTATCAAAATAAAGCCCTAAATGAGTCCAATTTGTGGACTTATCAACACCCCCAACTTATACTTTTGTTTGTCCTCAAGCAAACTCAAGCTCAGCAGTTCAAATAGGGTGCCTCAAACAGTGCTACACAAGACTAAGTCTTGAATGCACACAACAAGGCTCAATTTACTTATATAAGAATCACTTGTGTACTCAAAGATTCAAATTGTGACACACCATTACCAAAGATTCTCCTGCTCACAATACCTGCTACTTGTGCAAGTTCAAGCTCAACAAAAGTATCTAAATGCCCTAACGTAAAGAATGATTCCATATTCACACACAAATATGAGTCAATTTAATATCAGGAATCAAATACAACGCTCACACTCAAAAAAAGGAACACAATGCATGCTTTCACCCATGATGTTTGCCCTTATTTTCCAATTGACTTTTGATTCGGCTTACTCAAGATCAAAAAGGTATTTCTAAGGCTTCTAATGGGGCTGAGTGCAAAGGTATGGTCATTTAGGCTCAGTGACTTTTCATCCTCGTGAGATGTGGTGTTCTATAGACATTCCCTTCTTTTTCTTTATCAACTCTTTTTCTAGTGCTTCTAAGTCATCTTTTTATTCACCTCCATGGATTGGTTGGAACGATATCTTAGGTACTTTATTCCACAAATATATATATTTTTATTTTTTTTCAAAGGGTTTCCATTGTTATACAACAACAGGGGTTAAGGGGGACTTTTCTTGCAGTTTTTGACTTCTCCTTTTCCTTTTTACCACATCCCTAACTTAGGCTTTTGGCCTAAGTTGGCTATTCGCTAAACCACAAATCAAGAGGATTATAGGTAGTGGTTCAAGTAAGGTATAGGGTTCATCAAGGTTCTTCCAAGGAAAGGTAAGGCTCAAAGGGTGTTCAAAGGAGTTTCAAACGCTCACAGGTAGGCCACAAAAGAGGTATATGTCAAATTCGGCTCACGCTCTTTAAGTTACCTAAGATCATTTCAAGAGAAAACGTTTCTAAATCAATCAGACTAAAGGGAAAATTCTAGGTTTATTCATGCAAGGTTCAAAGTAAGCTCATCACGCAAGGCATCAACACTCGAGTCAAACAAGACCATACACTTTTGCTAGTGCGAAATGGTTATGACAAGAGAATCAATTTGATAAATGTCTAATCACAACGATATGTAAAGAGTTCACATATTGTCTATGCAACTTCATTTGGCCTCATCGTAGTCGTACATTCATGTTTGTTCAATTGTAAGCACTATTGAAGTCATCGGTATTGATCGAAACCGAGACTCAAATTTTTGCAAAGAACAACCACATTCAACACTTCGGAAGGATCAAAATCATTTTACAATTAAAATTAAATGGAAACAGAGCCACAAGCTCAAACATTCATAGAAAGGCAGTGTTAACACAATTTAAAACATAACACCCTAAGAGTATGTACAAAACATAACTATCAGCACAAAAGGTGTGAGCCTCACCCCACCACAATTAAAAAGCGATTGTCCTCAAATGCAAATAAAAGTATCCAAAGTAAAAAAATATAATAAGAAAGAGAGGGGGGTGAAAAAAGGTCATGTCTATTCAGTCTCTCTCTTTGTCGGGGTCTCAGTGGTTGATGGAGTAGTCTGTATATAGGCATCAGTGCTTGGAGTAGTCTCAGACTGAATAGTAGTGCCAGATCCGCTAGGAGCTGTTGTGGACGTCTCAACCGGCAATGTCTAGATCACTGGCTGCATAACCGTCTCTATAAGATTTGGCAAGTCTCTGAATGTGCCATCATCTCTGCTCTCCTGTGTCTCCTTAGCATCCATTAATATCAACTCCTCATCAGTCTCTACTTCCGACTCTGCATGTGCTGTGCCACCCCCTGCACATCTCTGGTGGTCTCAGGAGCATCCTCATCATCTTCCCTCTCTATTAGTGAAGTGAAGTCAATAGACTTAAGGTAGTCTACGTCCTTCCTCAAACTCACAATCTCGGCTTTTAAAGTTGCCACCTCAGAGGCTTCCCCCTGTCTGCTCTCACAAGAAATGACTCTCACTATCATGGTATCAACAACGATCTGAAGTAGGGTAAGTGTTGCTAGTATGGCCCTGTTGATCATCCCTGGAACGGACCTCTCCAGTTGGGTAGCTCTCACATCAGCTGAATAGGCCAACTGCCACATCTTCAGGATCATGGCCTGAGTGATCTTGGCAGGCTAGGAGGAAGAGGATGTACTTGGAGTATGTGAAGGAGAAGCAGGAGCGGGTATACCTGAAGGCTCCGAAGCCGGAGTAGATGAGGGTGCCTTTGCTAGCAATGAGTCAACATCGACCTCTTGAGAAGTATCTGCTGGGGCTGCTCTCTTCCTGTCAACCTCTTCTCGTGTGAATTGGGCCTTTATATGCCAGATATCGGTGGAAGAAAATGGGGTGACCACTATATCGCTGGCAGGATCCCGGGGTACTCTGGCACACCGACATAACTCAGTGATCAGAATAGTAAAAGACAGAGATGTATGCGTCTGTTTGGCTATCATAGACATCTCCTGTGAAACCAGCAGTCCCAGGTCGATCCGCCTCCTGGCCATGATAGAACTAAGGCAAGCCGCCTTAGGATGACGCAGAATAGACTCGTTCTAGGATGGCATGATAGTGCTGCTGATGAAGCCAAACCAGTATCGGGAGGCGATGTTCATATCCCTCTTCTCAATCGGAGCTCCCACACCCAACCACCTCTGGGTGATGATTAATATGCTCACTGTGACACTCTACCTCCTTTCCTCTAACCATAACCGACTTCACCGATCAAAACACAGTAGCCTTTTTCTTATTTTTCGGGACCAACTCCCCATAGGCTAAGTAGAATTCCTGAACCCAGGAAGGGATGTAAGGGCCCCGTGGCCTAGTGAACTGCTCGAACTCATGATACATGAGCGTGCCAAGCACATCAACATGCTTACCTTCCAAACCCTTCACATATAGTAACTTTTCTTCTAGATTGGTTTGTAAACCATCGCCTTTCAAGCTGTTCAGTAATCTGGGTGGAGGTGGAGCTATGGGGAGTGTAGGGGCCACTAAAGGTGGTGCCGGGGCTGGCACTTATTCGGTCGTCGGAGGAGTTGCAGTTGATGTAACTCTGATAGTGTTGATTGAGGTCTATCCCTGATCCTATTTTGTCGGTGAATCAAGGGTTGTTCATCTTTCGGCTCAGAAAAATCTGGCTCAATAACTGACCCTTTTCTAGCGATATGCTTCTTTCGTTTGCCTTTATCTCTCGATGGGAGATCTTGCTTTATTTTCTGTGAAGGACGTGATCCTCCTTCATTGATTGTAATTCCCTTTGCCTTTTTCTGAGGTGGCTTGTTTAAGTTTGTATGTACCATATCTGCAAAACATCAAGAGATTAGGTGAAACTCAACACAAACACAAATAATCTTATTGCAGAAGGACTCGCCGATCCAGTCGACAAGTCGCCAAATCTCTTTGGCGACCTAGGTCGAACTCGCCGAAGGGATTCGCTTGAAATCTAGGAAAAGTAGCGATGAAAAAATCTATTTGGTGAGACACCGACTACTTTTGGCGATGACAAGGCTGTCCGCCAAAAGATACAGTGAAAGAGGGCAAATAGGGCATGAAAAGGACGGTCTAAAGTCCTATCGGTGAGTTACCGACTACTCTCAGTGATCACGAATGTGTCCGCCAAAAGTTACAGATCTCTTAGCACTATAAACATGAATGAAGGGCTATTTACGACCAGTAGGCGAACCGCCGAGTCGTTTGGCGAGCACGATCCAACTTGCTGAATGATTCAACGTGCCTATTTTTCAACCCATTTCTTAGAATCGACCTTACAAGCCCTGGAAACAAAATCAAAGCATGTATACATGAAATTTACACAAGACCCATACTTCCCATCACCCAGGAATACTCAGACTTCTTTCGGTTTTGCCAAATTTGGCTATTTAACTACGATTACCCTTAGGAATGTTGTCACCCATTCCTTCATTGAGCACTTTCGTTATTTAGCACAAGTATGGGCCACTTCATTTTCATTATTTAGCACAACCAAACTAACAACAATTACGCAACACCCATTTCAAGTTCATTCAAATCAAAGCACAAACACTAAGTCATTCGAATATTAAAACATTTCAGGCAAAGGTTTCGAATTGAAAATAACATTATAGCAACCTATTTCTATTAGAGAGGACCAGTACACATCATGCTGATACTACAATTGCAAAAGAGTGCAAAACTTTTAAGATGAATTTAGGGTTTTAGGGACTAACATTTAATGCCAATCAAAGTGCTTTTTGAAATGCTAGGCAGCAAAGAGATCCAACCCCAAACGCTAATTATCAACTAAAATACTAATGGAAAGTAAAAATCTAGGAAGTAATACCTTTGGTGTGATTTTGAGGTGTTTGAAACGAGGGAAAAATGATGAATCCACAAAAAAAATTGACCTTTGGCCCTTATATAACCGTTCAGTTCTTCTCTATTCGGCGACGTTAGTCACACTCAGCAACCTATTCGGCGATTTGCCGAGTGGTCACTTGTCCCACCTTTTCCATAGGATTTTCAATTTCTTGGGGATCAAGTAGGCGGTCTGGGTCGATATCGCCAAACAGGTCTGCGACCAACCGAACTGTTTCTCAAGATCGCTGAGTTTTACAGGCTCTGGATTAAACTTTTGTTGAGCTAAATGGTGGATTAATTCGGGTACGCCGACCTAGTTGGCGTTTCATGGAATGGAACTTTTGCTCGTCAACCTGTATTTTTCAACACTTTCCTCATTTTAACCTAAAAAACCAACACACCATTATTCTAACCTAATAATTATAAGCAGTAAAACCTTGGGTTGCCTCCCAAGAAGCGCCTTATTTTACGTCGTGGCACGACGCAAGTCCTGTCTCATTCTCCGTTATTGGAGTTAGCCCTAGTGTCACTAGGTGGCCCCAATATGTCATTTGGGTAGGAATGAGGCATTGCAAAACTCAGGAGTGACCATTAGCTGGATTGATCTAGAGTGAGATCCAATCATTTGATTCAACACTTCAATATTCTCCTTTATTTTTTCCAACAACTGATCTTGATCGGTATTTTTTGGAGAATGATTTGAAGTGTGTGCTCGATACAATTTTTCCCCCATCTCTAGACTTCCTCCGCTCATGAGGTGGTATATACCTCCCTTTGTTGTTGCATTGGACTACCACCTCTGAGATTTTGGTGGCCAGGTCGTTTAGCTGAGATGCTAGTGCGGTCAGCGTGAGGTCCTTTCAGACTCCTTGGCTCATTTCAACCAAATTGCCACTAGTCTCTGCTCAGCCATGCTCATCTAAAAGGACAACTCAACGAAAAACAAAACTAAAAGTAAAGTTAGTGACACTACAACTAAGAAGAACAAAAATTCTACTAATCTAAAAATTCTCAATAACACCACTCCATGGTAGCGGCGCCATTTTGATGTTTATCGTGACCAACGACACTAATCTATGGTACGAGTGTCCACGATCGTCGATAATATAGTAACCCAACCAAGGGTTGGCGTCGTTCCCAAGGGAGTGGTTTAGAGAATTAATAGAAAAACAAATTTAAGTTCTAACTAATCGTAGCTAAAGACATTAATGATTAAAAACATTGTAAATTAAAAGGGGTGACACAAAGGTGTCAAGTATGAAATGGGGTTTTTTTCACAAGTAGTAAAAACAACAAAAATAGCAAGAAAATCAAGTATGGAGACAAGTTCTTGGGGTGTGACCGCAATACAAGTTGAGACAAATGATACTTATCGTGACTATCGACACTGACCTACGGTATGAGTGTCTACGATCGTCGATAATATAGTAACCCAACCAAGGGTTGGGGTCGTGTCCCAAAGGAGCGGTTTTGAGAATCAATAGCCAATTAGAATTTCGTTCAAATTAATCGTAGCTAAACACATTTGTGAAAAAATACATAGTAAATTAAAGGGGGTGACGGGAAAGTGTCAAATATCAAATGGAGTTTTTGTAACAAGTGATAAAATGGCAAAATAAACAAGAAAATCAAGTATGGGGAAAGGTTCTTGGAATGTGACCGCAATACAAGTACATGCTTTCAATAGGAAATTTGCAAGACAATAGTGACTAAGCTAAGCTTTAAATGGAAATAAGTTCCCTCTCGGGCAACTAACCTCGTTTCAAATGCGTTCCGCTCGGACACCCATTTGCCGCATGAAGACCTGACTACGCTTTACCCCACTCACTCTCTCGAGCTGAGTGTTAGGATATGGGACTAGGGCTCACCCTTTTGGGCTGAACTTCATCTCCACCCACTCCTTTTTTTTTTTTTTTTTTTTTTTTTTT
>JAJONQ010040000.1:0-13190 GCA_036250385.1 Solanum microdontum
AACACCCTCTAAGTCTCATTGGAAGTTTCTACAAAATCATTTCAAAGCTTTTGGATGGAAAGTCTTAAAAGTGTGATTAGCAAATTTGGTTGATAGTGCACAAATAGCAATTATAAGGAGTAGACAAATTATGGATACAGTCCTGATAGCTAATGAATGTCTTGATTCGAGATTCAAGAGTGGTAATCCAGGTATTATTTGCAAGTTTGATGTGGAAAAAGCATATGATCATGTTAATTAGAGCTTATTTGGCAACATTATTAAGGAAATGCCCTTCGACAACAAGTGGATAAACTGGATCTTTTTTTTTTTGTGTTAGCACTGCCATAACCATTAATGGTACGCTAGAAGGTTTTCTGAAGCACAAAGAGAATTGAGACAGCGCGATCCCATCTCACCTTTTATGTTCACATTAGTTATGGGATGTTTTAGTAGGATGTTGTGTATAGCTAGTTTGCATGACGGGCTCAAAGGCTTTAGAGTGGCACAGAGGATTCCTTTTCGTTCGTGTAGATTTCACATTTACTCTATGTGTTGATGATACACTTACTCTCTATGATGCAAATGTTGAACAACTGAAGTGCTTGAGACTTATCCTACACATTATTGGGGGAAAAGCCTTCTCTACTCGGTGAACAAGGTGGCACTATGAGACTTGCAAGTACTCTTGGTTTCAGATTGCTGTGACAGCATTTCGCAGAATTTCTTGGAAATTTTTGGAAAAGATACTAGTGATGTGCCGCAAAATCGTGGCACATTTGATGGTTAATAACTATGAACTAATACTAGAATTAAGTGAAATTTTGTATTATTTGATGGGTTTATTGAATGTGTAGGCAGAATTTGGTTTGTGAAGAAAATGAAAAAGAAGCTGAAAAATGATGATGATTCAAAGTAAAGTTCACGGCCAACTTCACGGACCGTAGTGAGGTAGTGTTGGGCCTGGAGAAGATGAAGAGCATGAATAACCAAGTGAGGACCACGGAGGGTTCTACGGGTCGTAGTCCTAACCACAGACCGTGGTACCTGCCGTGAAGTTAAACCAGTGTGAAAGCAAGGAAGAGTGGAAAGAATGTTGGAACCAAGTGACGACCACGAACGCCATCACGGGTCATGGTCCTCACTACGAACTGTGGTGCAGTCCGTAGTCCTTGTTCCAGTGGATAGCATTGAAGACTTAAAGTTTGGGAAAGTCCAAGTAAAGACCACAGACGTCTTCACGGGCCGTGGCCCCTATGATAATCGTGGTCTCGTCCGTGAGGCAATTTCCAGTGACCAAGTTTGAAGACCCACTTTTGGAAAGCTCTAAGGGAAGACTATGGAGGGCTTCACGGACCGTGAAGCCCTTGACGGGTCGTGGTAGTGGCCGTGAAAAGGCCCATCAATTCAGTCTTAGTTCGATTATGACTCATTTTAAACATTCTATTTTGAATTACTTTAGGTCGTTTTGGACGATTATTCATTATCTTACGTTTTACGACTAAGAAATACAATATTACTTTAGCTTTTGATTTTGGGATTTCGATTATTGTTATCAGTTGGAAGTTCGGATACAAATTATCATATTATCGAAGTGATTGTTGAGTTGCTAATTATTTTTGTAAGTCTTTCTTAACATGTTTTCATTTTTCATTACTGATTGTTTACGTGAAAGCATGAGTGGCTAAATACCACGACTGGGGTTGTGGGATCCATGACGAAATTCTAGTTACGATTTCGTAAAACGAGTAAGGGCAGTCTGTGTTTACAATCTGTAGTTTTTAGCTTTTGATATCATTATAATCTAGTGAGTGCACGTATTAGATGAGCCTGTATCTGGTATTTGTTCGAGAGAGAAATACCAGTTAGGAAAAAGTTAAACTAAATTAATGAATTGGAGTTAAAGTTTGAGTTTGAGAGAAAAAAACATTAACACCAACTCATTGTAAGCGAGGGTCAATGTTAGTAACACCCTAGGGTCGAGAGAACATGGGTGATAATTATCTGATTAGGATGAGAAGCGTCAGATAAATTTAACTCGCAATGATTCTGTAAACATTTATTTGCCTGACGCTCAATTACGGAAGAACACTAGAACTGATGTTATGGTGAACACAATCCTGGTTTCTCTTAATTAACTGAATCAACCTTACAACAAAATAGTCTGTTAGTCGTGAATTTGGATTTTGACTACAAGTTTTGGTAATTATAACATTTCAACCAAACCCAATTTACTTTCCATTGTTATTTGTTTAGGAGATAATAACAACATTCGAATAAATGTGACAGTAAAACCTTATCTATAAAAGAAATTCTCTGTGGGATCGACCTCAACTCTAGTTGAGTTCTGTAAATTGAAAACGACCGTTTACACCTCTTATTCGAAGTGTAAGTTTGGACGTATCAAATTTTGACGCCGCTGCCGGGAAATTTCTAGTCAGAAGTGTTTTACTAGCTTTATTCGATTTGTAGTTATATTTCCTAATTTTACGTTTTGTTCTGTGTTTTTGTCTATTTCAGGTGAGTTCGATTGTGCATGCCTAACACTAGAAGTAAAGGAGCCCCATTGCTACCTTACGACCCTGAATTTCAGAGAACTATTCGAAAGATGGTTAATGCACAAGAACTAGAGGCTCGGAGGTGGACTTAGAAGCTGAAATTGATGCTGCAAGGAATGTCTAGCAAACTGTTGGAATCAATCAACCTAGGCTAGGTGCCTAGAAAAATGTTAGAATCAATCAACCTAGGGCAGTAGATGATAACAGAGGGTTGGAAGGATTTGTCCCTCCCAGCGCCAACCAATAGCCCTAAGGGATCGAGCTCAGCATCCAGCTCATATGATGTATGAAGAAGATGATGCTGACTTAGGGAACCAAGAAGGTTTTCAGAATTATAACACTGGAAATCAAGGTTACAATTCTGGAAATGCAGGTCGAAACTATGCTAGGGATGGTCAGTATGACAGGCCAGCAAATAGAGATCAGGGAAACTGGCAGAACAGAGATAGGTATAGGAATAATCGCAGTGGTGTTTATGTGCCCCCAGGTAATAGAGACCAGGCAAGTGGTAGTTCCAGCGGGTCTAAGCTGGAAGACATGATAGTTAAGGTACTCCAGAAAGTTAAATCAACTGATGCAGCTCGAGCATGAGTCAGTTGGTGGACTCTGACACCACTTCCATTAAACAAATTGAGCAACAACTCTCAGCCTCACTGAATCAGAGGAAGAATGGTTCACTACCAAGTGACACCATACAAAATCCTAAGAAGGACAGGCACTGCATGGCCATCGCCACCAGAAGTGGTAAAGTTCTTACTGACCCTATTTCTGCAGGTACCAAACATGAACAAGTCTTGGAGCAAGCTGGTAGAGATGAGGATGAAGCTGAACAGGTAGATGATTTGGTGGATCCTCAGCCTAAAGCACAACCTACGAGAGGAAAAGAGAAAGAGGTCGAGGAAAACCTACATTTACAACAGATTCCCAGACCACCTCCTCCTTTCCCTCAAAGGCTCAAAAAGAAAGCTGAAGATGGGAAGTTTACAAAATTCATCACCTTGTTGAAGCAGCTTTCAGTAAACATTCCACTGGTGGAAGCCCTGGAGCAGATGCCAGGATATGCCAAGTTCATGAAAGACTTGACTACCAAGAAAAGAGCTTTAAGTCTTGATTTTTCTAACGATGTTCATCATTGCAGCACCATTGCTACCAGATCTCTGGTTCAGAAGAAGGAAGATCCAGGTGCATTAACTATCTCATGCACCATTGGGTCAATTAAGTTTGCAAAAACTTTGTGTGATCTAGGAGCCAGCATCAACTTGATGTCATTAGCCATATACAAGAAATTGGGATTGGGAGTTACAAGACCCACAACAATGAGGTTGATGATGGCTGATAGGTCAGTAAAGCGGCCAGTGGGAATCCTTTGTGATCTACTTGTAAAGGTGGACACATTCATCTTTCCAGCTGATTTCATGATCTTGGTTTGCGAAGTGGACTTTGAGGTTCCCATCATTTTGGGAAGACCCTTTTTGGCCACAGGAAGAGCTTTGGTGGATGTTGAGAGAGGAGAGTTGAAGTTCAGACTCAACACGGATGAGGTAAAGTTCAATATTTGCAGGTCAATGAAACAGCCACAAGATATAAATGTAGTATCTAAGATAGAGGTGGTTACTGATGAAGAAATAAGAGTACCCATTAAAGAGAGGATGGTTGTTGAAAACATAGCAGCAGTGCTGATGAACTTTGATGTTGATTTCTGGTCTGACTATATAGAGACCGTGAATGCTTTACAGGGTATGGGAGCACACTCGTATACTCCAAAAATATTGGACCTGGATGTGAAAATCAGGCCAAGTCCTCCAGCAAAACCATCCATTGAGGAACCACCGGTGCTGGAACTGAAACAGTTACCCAGTCACCTCAGGTATGTATTCTTAGGTACTAACAACATTTTACCCGTGATCTTGGCCGCAGATTTAAATAAAAAACAGGTGCAAGAGGTGATCAAGATATTGAGAAGGTACAAAAGGGCTATTGGGTGGACCATTGCTGATATAATTGGAATACCTCCAGGTATATGCACCCATAAAATTCAATTGGAGAAGGACTGCAGCCCAAGCACTGAACACCAGCGAAGTTTAAACCCACCTATGCAAGAGGTGGTAAAAAATTAAATCATTAAGTAGTTAGATGTTGGGGTGGTCTATCCCATTTCTGATAGTCACTGGGTCAGTCCAGTGCAATGTGTGCCCAAAAAGGGCGATATGACTGTGGTGGCAAATGTCAAAAATGAATTAGTCCCACAAAGACCAGTCACTGGATGGCAAGTGTGTATCGACTACAGGAAGCTCAACAAGTGGACTTTGAGGGATCATTTCCACATGTCTTTCATGGACCAGATGTTTGATAGGTTGGCAGGTAAAGGTTGGTATTGTTTCTTATATGGATACTCTGGCTACAACCAGATATCAATTGCCCCTGAAGATCAGGAAAAGACCATTTTCACATGTCCTTATGGCACCTTTGCGTTTAAACGCATGCCATTTGGATGTAATGCACCAGCAACAATTCAAAGGTGTATGATGTCCATTTTCTCAGATATGGTAGAGGACACTCTAGAGGTATTTATGGATGACTTCTCTATAGTAGGTGATACTTTTGATGGTTGTTTGTTGAATCTTAGCAGGACTTTACAGATATGTGAGGAGGCCAACCTAGTGCTGAATCGGGAGAAGTGTCATTTCATGGTAAATGAGGGCATAGTCCTGGGACACAAAGTATCACAGAAAGGGATAGAGGTCAACAAGGCCAAGATTGATGTGATTGAAAAGTTACATCCACTAATCTGTGTGAAGGGTGTTAGAAGTTTTCTAGGACACGCCAGGTTCTATAGGTGTTTCATCAAGGACTTATCTAAGGTTGCACACCCCATGTGCAAGTTTTTGGAGAAGGAGGTGAAATTTGTCTTTGATGAGGCATGTCTCAAAGTTTTTGAATGCCTAAAGGAGAAGTTGATTTCTGCTCCATTGATCATTGGCCCAGACTGGGCGAAACCGTTTGAGGTAATATGCGATACTAGTGGGATTGTATTAGGAGTAGTGTTGGGGAAGAAGCGCAACAAGATGTTGCATCCGATTTACTATGCTAGTAAGTCGTTGAATGGGGCACAATGAAACTACATAGTCACTGAGCAGGAACTATTGACGGTGGTATATGCGTTTGAAAAGTTCAGAGCTTACTTGATGGGCACTAAGGTGATAGTTCATATAGACCATGCTACCCTGAGATACCTCATGGAAAAGAAAGATGCCAAGCCTAGGCTGATCCGATGGGTGCTGCTTCTCCAAGAGTTTGACTTTGAAGTGAAGGATAGGAGAGGATGTGAGAACCAGGTAGTTGATCACCTGTCTAGGTTGGAGGCTACAAAGAAGGAAGAGATGGAGCTTGAAATAGATGATACATTCCCAGATGAGCAGGTATTAGCTGCAACTCTTGACCTTATTCTTTGGTTTCCTGACCATGCTAATTTTCTTGCTAGTGATGTAATGCCTGAAGGATTAACATTTCAGCAAAGAAGGAGGTTCATGCATGATGTAGGTAAGTATTTATGGGATGAACCTTATTTGTACAGGATTTGTGCTGATAACATCATCAGGCGGTGCATTCCTGAAGCTGAGATGCTGAACATTTTGGAGGCCTGTCACTCATCTCCAGTAGGTGGTCATCATAGAGGTGCTCGAACAGCCCACAAGATACTTCAGTGTGGGTACTACTGGCCCACAATTCATCAAGATGCAGTGGACATAGTAAGGAGCTGTGATGTGTGCCAGTGGCAATGAGCCATCTCTCAGCGCCATGAGTTACCCATGACACCCACTTAGAGGTAAAGTTATTTGATATGTTGGGAATTGACTTCATGGGCCCATTTGTGAGTTCCTATGGGCAGAAGTATATATTAGTTGCAGTGGACTCTGTGTCCAAATGGGTTGAGGCCATTGCGTTACCTGAGAATGATGGCAAGAGTGTAGCTAGCTTCCTGAAGAAGAATATTTTCTCAAGGTTTGGCACACTCAGAGCCATTATCAGTGATGGTGGTTCTCACTTCTGCAATAAGGTGTTCAGTGCTCTTCTGACCAAGTATGGGGTTAAACAACACAAGGTTGCTACGCCTTATCACCCACAGACCAATGGACAAGTAGAGGTTTCCAACAGGGAAATCAAGGCAATCTTGGCAAAGACAGTGAATGCCAACAGGACAGATTGGGCACGGAAGCTAGATGATGCTCTATGGGCATATCGAACAGCTTTCAAGACTCCTATTGGTATGTCTCCATATCAATTGGTGTTTGGAAAGGCATGTCATTTGCCAGTTGAGCTTGAGCATAAAGCACTATGGGCGTTGAAGCAGCAAAACCTCAATTGGAGCGAAACGGCAAACTTGAGGTTGGATCAGATCAATGAGATGGATAAGTTCCGTCTAAGAGCCTATGATAGATCAGCACTGTATAAGGAGAGGATGAAGCTTTATCATAACAATCATATTGAGAAAAGAAGCTTCACTCCTAGTGACTTGGTGCTACTCTTCAACTCCAAACTTCGTCTGTTTCCAAAAAAGTTGAGATCTAAATGGTCTGGACATTTTAAGGTCACACAAGTGTTTCAATCTGGTGCTATTGAGCTGGAAAATGATAAGGGCAAGAGGTTCAAAGTTAATGGCTAGTGAATCAAGGCATATTTGTGTGTTCCTGAGGATGTGAAAATTGTAGAGGAATGTAAACTTGATAAGGTTTGAGTAATCAACTAACCTGCGTCACGCTGCGACGTTAAATTATGTACTACTTGGGAGGCAACCCAAGATGTAATTGTACTAGGTATTTTCCCTTTTTCCGTATTTTTCTTTGTTTTAAAGAGTCGCTGTGTGTTGCTGTGTGCAGGGGAGAATAGGTGGAAAAGTGCAATAACTGGGTGCAGACAAATCTTCACGGACCGTGGTTCCTTTCACGGTCTGTTTATTTGAGGACCAACCTAAGGAAGCTACTGGAAATTGCACGAAAAAAGGTTCACGAAAGGGTTCACAGTCCGCCAGAGCTTGTACGGACCGTCTAGCCTCTTGTGAACCTCAGGTATGAATGCTAAGTTTCCAAGTCATGTACACAGACCGTGAAGCCCTTCACGGGCAACTTTACGGTCTGTGGTCTTCCTCAGTCAAGTGTTTCATCCAAGTCAGAGTCACAGACTGTTTCACGGACTGTGATGCCCTTCACGGGCAAGTTCACGGTCCGTAGTCTACGACCCAGTCCTACCATATCCGACCAGACCCGCGCGTAGTTCAATTGAAACGTATTTATTCAATTCCAAACGCCAAAAGGTCAGTTTTCCTCCTCTTTTCTCTCCTATAACGGTCTTTTAAAGATTAAAATCAGTCCCATCATCAATCGATTCCAATTTCAACGTAGAATCTAAGCCCTAATTCTAAAATCCTCAAGAATCGCGAGTTTAGGGTTCTACAGGCCGTAGTCCTCACCACGGACCGTGGTACCTGCCGTGAAGTTGAACCAGTGAGAAAGCAAGGAAGAGTAGAAAGAATGTTGGAACCAAGTGAAGACCACGAACACCATCACGGGTCGTGGTCCTTACTACGAACTGTGGTGCAGTCCGTAGTCCTTGTTCCAGTGGATAGCATTGAAGACTCAAAGTTTGGGAGAGTCCAAGTAAAGACCACGGACGTCTTCATGGGCCGTGGCCTCTATAATGATCGTGGTCTCGTCCGTGCTGCAATTTTCAGTGACCAAGTTTGAAGACCCACTTTTGGGAAGCTCTAAGGGAAGACCACAGAGGGTTTCACGGACCGTGAAGCCCTTGACGGGTCGTGATAGTGGCCGTGAAAAGGCTCGACAATTCAGTCCTAGTTCGATTAGGACTCATTTTAAACATTCTATTTTGAATTACTTTAGGTCGTTTTGGACGATTATTCATTATCTTACTTTTTACAACTAAGAAATACAACATTACTCTTAGCTTTTGATTTTGGGATTTCGATTATTGTTATCAGTTGGATGTTCGGATATAAATTATCAAATTATCGAAATGATTGTTGAGTTGCTAATTATTTTTGTAAGTCTTTCTTCACATGTTTTCATTCTTCATTACTGATTGTTTACGTGAAAGCAAGAGTGGCTAAATACCACGGCTGGAGTTGTGGGATCCATGACGAAATTTTAGTTACGATTCTGTAAAATGAGTAAGGGCAGTTTGTGTTTACAATATGTAGTTTTTAGCTTTCGATATCATTATAATCTAGTGAGTGCATGCATTAGATGATCCTGTATCTGGTATCAGTTCGAGAGAAAAATACCAGTTAGGAAAAAGCTGAACTAAATTAATAAATTGGAGTTAAAGTTTGAGTTCGAGAGAAAAGAACATTAACACCAACTCATTGTAAGCGAGGGTCAATGTTAGTAACACCCTAGGGTCGAGAGAATATGGGTGATAATTATCTGATTAGGCTGAGAAGCGTCAGATAAATCTAACTCGCAATGATTCTGTAAACATTGATTTGCCTGACACTCAATTACGGAAGAACATTAGAACTGATGTTATGGTGAACACAATCCTGGTTTCTCTTAATTAACTGAATCAACCTTACAACGAAATAGTCTGTTAGTCGTGAATTTGGATTTTGTCTACAAGTTTTGGTAATTATAACATTTCAACCAAACCCAATTTACTTTTCGTTGTTATTTGTTTAGGAGATAATAACAACATTCGAATAAACGCGACAGTAAAACTTTATCTGTAAAGAAATTCTCCGTGGGATCGACCTCAACTCTTGTTGAGTTCTGTAAATTGACAACGACCGTTTACACCTCTTATTCGAAGTGTAAGTTTGGACGTATCAAATTTCTAGCTGGAAAGAAACAATATTTATCACTTGGCTTTGATGAATAGTATATTGAATTCTTTACCTACTTATATTATGTCCGTGTTTGCTCTACCAACAAAGATTGAACAAAGACTTGATAAAGTGAGCAGAAATCCTTCAACCTTGTCAATTAGAAATCACTACTCAAGCAGAAGAATGTTGAGGACTGGGGATCAAGAATCTAATGATACACAATAAAGCTGGTTAATGAAGTGCCTTTGGAGGTTCACATAGAGAAGCAAGATTTGTGGAGTAGGGTGATCATTGTTAAATACAGCTTAAAGGTTATTAGTGCATTAAACCAGTCAAAAAAACTTATGGAGAAGCATAAGGAATCTATGGCCTGAATTCAAACAACTCATAAGTATTAGAGTTATGCAAAATGGTTTTCTGGCTGGATGAATGGATTGGTCATAGTCCATTAAAGGACCAATTCCTAGACCAGTACAATGGAGTTTTGTCTTATAATGCTACCGTGACTGACTCTAGAGTCAATGGAACTTGGTGAGTTTTAAAAGAAATATGAATGATTGGGAATGTCCGAGAATATGTTATTTTCATCACTTACTGGAAAGCTTTCAAGGTTGCACATCTGGTGAAGACAAATTGAATGGAATGGCTGCATGAAAGGAGAATTTTCAGTAAAGTCTAGTTACAGAATCCTGAACAAAGAAGAATAACATCTCAAACCATGGCCTTAGAAACAAATATGGAGTCAAATGTTCCTCCATGCAGACTCTATTAATCATCTCTGTTTGCATTGTCCTATTACAGACCAATTATGGCAGTTATTTCTCAACTTGGTCGGTATCAGATGGTCTATGCCGGGGAATACACAAGATTTTTTGTCTTGTTGATATAGGCAAGGATTGGACAAAGCAAAATTAAGTTGGTAGAAATCAGTGCAGACGATTTCAAGTTAGATTGTATTATGTCATTTCTCTTTTGGGGTAAAACTAAAAGGACAACACAAACGATGCAATAACTTTACAAGAATTTTTAGTCTCTCTCTATTCACTTGTAGAGAATCTTAGCACTACCTTTGAGCTTTTTATAAATACAATTATTACCATTTCAAAAAAAAAAAGATTTATATGCATCAAAATGTCAAAAGATGAACAGATGTATGAAAAAGAGCAAGGATATCGAAAATTACGTAAGATTCTATGTCTATGTTGAGTGTCTCCACATGAGGCGAGGCCTGCAAAAGAGTAGCAACTCCATACAAGTTATACTCTGATATATGAAACTTTAGTGTTAGACATTTGCATTTCAATTCTGGAATATGCACTCCATCTAGCTGCAGCATGAATAGGACCTGGTGCAGGAATACCAATAAAACTAGTAAAGAACAGAAAAAGAGAAAGCAATAAAAAGAACATAGATGACGATAGTCTTGTGACAATGGTAGATATCTAAATACTATAAGCAATATCAATGTATGAAATGCTACTTCACCAAGTCATATTTTGCCGGTATGACAAATATTGGAATTCAAAAGGTGACAAATATTACACAGAGATTTTTTTCCTTATTTTTGCAGAAATATTCATGTTTAAAAAAGCAATCAATTATATTATACTGCATTCTGCAACTGTTATCTAATAAAGTAATTTTGAGTCAGTAATAAACCTCTACAAACTAGGTTCCAACTGTTAGCTCTGTCACATGTCTCAATTTGGAGAAAATGATCAAAATGGTCCTTCATGTATAGGGGTTGATTTATTTTGGTCCTTAATATATATCACTCGATAGAAATAGTCCTTAATGTATGCAAAATGAGTACCATTTTGATCCTAAACCCTAAATTTAACTTTTCACTGTTAAAACTAACGGCCCATTCCAGTACTCATTTCTCTATTCTCTTTGGTTGCTCTATCTTCTTGTCTGCTTCTCTCTAAAACTGCATCATCTTCTTAAAATAGATTTTAAAAGCTCTTCTTTTTTTCATTTTTAACTATCTTCTTTGTTGTCTTCGTTAATCCCTAAAATAGATAAAAATTTAAATTTTCCACATGTATGTAAAAGTTCATACCTATGGAAAAATGTTTGAAATTTGATTCCTGGTAGATGTCCGATGACCGACCATTCTCACAATGAACATGAATAAAAAACAAGTCTTCTACGAGCCCCTCCTCATTTGGAGCATTCCTACTAGTTTTTTTTTGCTACTTTTCTCACTTGTCAACTCCATCTTCTTTTAGAAAAATTCAATACTCATTATGATTTGAGCAGCTTGTTCCATTTTTTCATTAATGGTATGAATGACTTTATTTTTAGATGCTTTGACTGAATCAAAAAAATTATTCAAACAGGTAATATAATGATATAAGAAGTAGCATATCCATGCTTTTGGATGATGTAGACACAAAAAAAATCCTCCATTATTTTATTACTGTTTAGTTTATAATCTCTTTTGAATGACTTAGATGATTTTTGGATTGGATGAGCTAATTAGTTAATTCAATGAAACATGAAAATTGAAATTAATAGGTGAGTCTTTTTTTGCCCTTCCACTGAATCCAATAAATTTTTAGTTGATCCAAAAGCTAGAAATTACTTGAAAAAAAGAAAAAAGTTATGGGTGAGTTTGAATAAGCAATATATGGGGTGGATTAGTATCCTCTTATTGAGGAAGAACAAGTACAGAAGAACCAGAGAAGGGGAACATTAGTTTTTAACAGTGAAAAAGTTAAATTTAGGGCTTAGACCAAAGTGATACCCATTTTATATACATTAAGGACTATTTCTATCAAGTGATATATGTTAAAGGACCAAAATAAATCAACCCTTATACATGAAGGGTCATTTTGATCATTTTCTCTCTCAATTTGTCAAACTCACCATACTCGTAATCATCCTGAATGTCACTCTCACATCTGATATCAAAACTAATCTCAGCAGTGACCAAGGAAAATACATTCACTAGCCTACATTTAAAATCATTAATGTCGCTTGAAATCTCCAAATGCTGAATATATGGTGCAACAATTTCCAAAGTGTGATCACCTTCTTCATACTCCGGCCAAATGTCTTTCAACTTTAATATCTTTAAATTAGGATTATTTATTTCCAGACGGCGAAAACTATGGAAAAGAGATAATTCTAGAGATTCTAAAGCAGGACAACCTGACAATAACTTTACAATGACTTCATTGTATAACTTCAGATGCTCAAGTTTCAGTTTCTTCAGAGATTTCCATGATATAATAGCTCGTAAATCAAAAGCACAATCAGACAATGATAATGTTCTCAACGATAAGCAAGTATACAACACTTGAGGCAATATGTACACATCAGAAAAAATTGACTCGAATTTAATATCTTCAACTTGGTTTTCTATAACATAAGTAAGCCACTGTTTGACATTGAAGTTGTAACGAGCAATGGACCAAAAATCTAGATGGAATTTTTTGGATTTTGGAAGAAGAACGTTGAGCAAATGCATAGTGTTGTGAACCAAGCTAGCTGTATAAGGGCCTATGAGTTAGATGTGGTAAATGAGGTTGGGCCAAGTAAAATATGAGAGTGTTTTATTTGGGATCCAGGCCCAATTAGCATTTGGTTAAAAGGGAAAATGAGTTGGAAAGGAGGGTTATGCAAATTGTTAAAGAAAAGAGTGTTTCCTCTCATCTCCCTTCTTAGTCTAAGTTTCTCATCTCCTTCTATCTAGTTCTATATTTTCTGCTTTTCTTTCCCTTCAGTTAAGTTTTCTCAATTTCGTTGTAAGGACGTTAGTCGTTCCCATTTCTCAATTGTATTTTGTGTTCTTTCGCGATTATAATATA
>JAJONQ010040001.1:0-14979 GCA_036250385.1 Solanum microdontum
CATGATCCTACTAGTACACTGTGGTTGTGTACTGATACTGCACTTGCTCTTTCTTTGTTGAGTACAGGGGATCTTCAGGCGGCTATTGACAGACCTCGCTTACAAGACCTGTGATCACCGATCGAATTCAAGGGTGAGCCAGTTCTTCGAGGCTGCCATGAGTTCTCATTCTTCTATGTCCACCTTTTGGACTTAGACTATTCTAGTTAGTTGTTAGTTCATTAGTTGGGTTTGTAACCCTTCTTGTTTAGAATTTGGTTCATTGTTAGATGTTTTGGTACATTGACTTTCAAGTTCTAGGTGTATTTTTTTCGCATTGTTTAGTTGTTAGATCTTTTGGAAGTTTATGGGAACTTTAGTCTTAGCTATTTAACTTGCTTCCGTAACTTAAATGATTTAGTTTTTGGTTTAGTTGCTTGGTTTGGGTTGTAGTAGTGGTTCTCCCACCGGAGGGTTAGTGTGGGTGCCAATCACGATGGTTTGGGTCGTGAGAATCATCATATATATCTCTTATGTACACGAACATATGAATATGGTCAATGAAAATTTTTATTAGTTAAATGCAATAATGTATATATTTATTTCAATTTGATGAGGTTCAATCATGTAATTAGTCGTATCTCACTTATATTACCTTATAGACGATATTTGTTGTGTATTTTTTTTGTCATCTAATCAAATGTGTTTTGCACGTGTATTCCACTTAATATGTTTAGATGTCATATGAACATGTGGAGAACAACTACATTTTATTTTTTAGAACTATTTTTGTATATTAATTTTTATTTTATAAGTTATAATATAATAGATGACGTTCTTTCTGTTGGCTCTCATATTTGACCTTTCGATTGACTGTGTACATAAATCAAAGATAGTTATCTGGTTGTCCATAGTTAAATAACAAAGGTTTCCTTTTCTTTTTTTTACCGAAAAAACTAAAAATTAAAATTAAAGAATATATTCTATCTGTGAAATCATATATATAATCACATGTTTATCTTATACCCAACAAAGATATAGTTTATATACTTGTAAACAATTTTCAATTTATTCAACCAAACATGATTCGTCCTAGGAAAAATAACAACCATGTTATCACATATATAGGGGTGGTATAATAATATGAAAAAAATTTGGTAAAAAATTAATACAAGGAGATGAAAGATAAAAATAATTAATGTTATAACTATGAGAATTCATAATATTATAACTAAAGAGTGTAAAAGAGTGTGAATAACATTTGCAATAATTAGTAATAACTAAGAGAATTTATAATGTTACAACTAAAGAATTAATGTGCAATAGATGAATTTCTAATAAATTTTATACTTACATAAATAAATAGGACTTTTAATTAATGTTCCTATTTTTTTTTATAGTTATTAGATTTTTATTTAGTGTAGAGACAAAATGAAAATGCTTATTCCATATTACTGAATATAAAATTTATTTTGTTAATGATAAAATTGAAATGATTCATATATATATTCACATATTTTTACATTTTTTGTGAGTTATTTTTTAAAAAAAAAAATACTTGGAAAATTTTAAAATAATACAGTAAACCTCTATAAATTAATATAGTCAGAACCATAAAATATTATTAATTTATAGAGATATAATTTAATCAATAAATTAATAATTATTAATTTATAGACTGTTTTGAGATTCAACCTTGTGGTACTGGGATAATAAGAACTTTTCAAAATGTATTATCACAACCAATATTATCGTAGGATATTAGAAGACTATATGAAGTGGGACATGAAACCGATCCACGAAAGATTAATGTTTTGGATGCTATCAATTTTGTAATTCCGACTTGGGCGAAAAAGGTTCACCAAGAGACAACAACAAATTGTTGTCGACACTACAAAATTTGTTTGGATGATGAAATCTCAGAGAATTTGAATGAACCCGCATGTGAAAACGTTATTCATAAACTTGAGGTCATGATTAATGATCTCAATTACCGCAATAAAATGGACGCCAATAACCTATTGGATTATCCAGGTGAAAATGATATATATTCAGAGGTCTAGAGCTTAGAAGAAATTGTGGATACAATAAAAAAAACAATGTTGATGATGAAGTTGTAGATGATACAATACATTAGAACCAGTTGCGCGTAAGGAAACACTTATCGTATCTAGAACTCTTCATAATTTTATGGTATAGTTCAAAAAGATAACAACAAACTTTTGGGTGCAATAAGAAAACTTAGAGATTAACTTCAATTAGATTTAAAATTTAACAAAAAATATAACACAATAGAATCACATTTCACTAAATTTTCTAAGATATATTTGTACTTTTAAAGAATTATTAATTTATAATATTAATGGGACCATATATTTATATAAAGGGTCTTATGAAAATATATTATCTTATTATCTTATCGAAATAAGTGATTTTTTCATTTGGCCCAAGTCGGAACCAGAGGAAATTTTTTTTTATCTTAGAGAGATTATTAATTTACTGAGTATTAATTTAGTGAGGTTTTACTGTATATTTTAAAGTTAGAAGATCTTGTTAACTTGATAATATATTTGTGACTTATATAAATACCTACCCAAATATATATGTGTGTGTGTGTGTGTGTGTGTGTGTGTGTTTACATTAATTAAAATATATATCTCATAAAAATTAGCTATTAAATAAATAATAAAAATTAAACTAATACAGACTTCAATTGGCGTTGTTAGAAGTCATATGAACTTTTTCTTCGTCAAAAACACTGAAATATTAAGAAATAGTAAATTAGTAAAACAAAAGAGCAATGTTTACAAAGTAACAACTATTTTGAAGCAAACTTCCTGACAATCTAAATCACATAAGTAGCATTAATAAATAAAGCCATTCTTTCGTCTTGAGCATCAAAAAAATAAATAGTGACAATTCTCTAACTCTTGAGAAGTTTAATAATTTTGAAAAAAATATATTTAGAAACATATATCAACATCACAAGAGAAATTGTTAACACAAACAAATGAATTTATACTACAATAAAAATTTAAATACTAACTTCAATTGGTGTTATTACAAGTCATATGAACTTTTATTCGTTGAAAATACTGAAATATTAAGAAATAGTAAATCAGTAAAACAAAAGAGCAACGTTTATATAGTAATAACTATTTGAAGCAAACTTTTTGACAATCTAAATCACAAGTCACAACCCATTGACAAAAGACACAACTTATCAGAAAAGTCACAACTCCTCGAAAAAGTCACCACCTAAGTTAGAGATATTATAGTAATTTAAAATTCAAGTTAGGAGTTCATGTTTTTAAGGTTATATATATATACAGAGAGAGAGAGAGAGAGATTGAAAATATCAAAAGGAAATGGTTAAATGTATTCCCCTCAACGTATATCCAGATTTTCAACTATATACTTAAACTTCACGAAAGTTCTATCATTTCGTAGTGTTTAAAAATAAAATGTCATGACCCGAGCCTACACCCTGGACGTGGCCGGCACTCGAGAACCATTGTTGGTCCCCAAGCGAACCCTTATCCTGGATGACTAGCGGAAGACTAACTCAACTTTTCAAAACCTTAACTCAAATGAACAACTTAGAATAAAATAATATATTCAACTCGACATGAAATAGGCAACTTAAGTCTTTTAAAATATTTAATAAAATAAATGAATAATACAGACTTCTCAACTATACTGACAATCTATGAAGCCTCTAACTGATAAAGATGGAAGTCGGGACAAGACCCACGACATCCTAACAACTAATATAACTGAAAGGTAAATGAAATCCTCCGGAAGCAAGGAGGCTCACCATAGCTAGCTCGAACTCTCGGATGTATCAACGAAGCTCCTGTTGATGATCTTGAATACATGTGTCTGCATCATGAGAAGATGCAGGCCAAATGGCTCAGTACGTGGAATATACGAGCATATAAGAGGAGTTCTGAAACATAAACATAAGCTTGAAACTTGATAAAAAGGAAACATACTTACCTCTTTGCAATCTTACTCAACTCAAGGAATACTCAAAACTACTCAAAACTGACTCAACTCAGAAGTACTCAAGGATAAGATACTCAACTCAGAGATTAGATAATCAACTCAATGATATGATATTCGACTCAAAGATATGATATTCGACTCTAGGTACACAACTCTGGATACTCAACTTTGAATACTCAACTCTGGATACTCAGCTCAATATAAAGCAACAATACATATGCAATATAATGAAAGCTTTTAAAACAGTGGAAAACAACTTAGTTCGTTAAAAAAAATGCAATAACAAACTCAACTTTACTCATATAATAAAGTAAAATAATTTTTGTGGGAGTTTCTCTAACCGACAACCATCACTTAAGAGCTATAGTGACGATACAACACTACCTCACGCTGCCAAGGACCATCCTATACCTTGCCATCAACATAGGACATGAACTACTAAGTGGATCCATGTCTATTGTGAAAAGGGTTCATCTAAAAAGTATGACCCTTTTCTATCCATGGTAGCTACATGATTTTATGGAGACATGAGTTATCTAAACTCATAATCGCCCCCAATTCGGTGCTCAATCCTACTCCCAAAATATACTAGCTCTTATGTTTTAACAAAAAACAAACTTCTTCTGTGATTTGAGATTACTGCTAAAAAACTTAGCTCAAAGGCTATCTTGGAAATCTCAGTTTCCTCTCTTGCTTCATTTAGAAAGTGATTACGCTTTTCTGAAAACTAGCTCGAAGGCTCCTTGAAAATCTCAGTTTTCGTTCTTATTTAAATGTGAAAACATTTTAAATCTCTTTGGGAATACTTAGTCCCCATATACTTTTAAAGAAAAGAACTTCAACTTTACTCTTTACTGAACTCAAACCTTAAGTCCTAAAACAAAGTTAAAACGTTTGTAAAACGTTTGTAAAACATTTCTTAAAATATGGTTCATGCCGAATTATGGACATGAACTACTAAATGCAAGGTTTTCAATAACCATAGATAGAACTCAAATACTTGGAACTCAAGAACTTCAATGATACTACTCATTTCAAGAATGCTCAACTCAGAGTTCATGCGGAATTATGAGCATGAACTACTCAACTCAATGACTCAAAGATACTTCTAAAAAATGATTAGGAACTCAACACCTAAAGGCTTAGAACTTGAAGATACCACTTCTCTGAAGGATGCTCAACTTGAGAAGTGCATGGGGAGTTTATGGGCATGAACGACTCGACTCAAGGGTCAAAATATTAATAAGGAACTCATGTACAACTCTTATCATTCTCATACTTGCTTTCTCAAAATTTAACTCAAATCGATTATAGATCTCAAAGGATTCACAATTGAACTCAAAACTTTCTAGAACTCTACTCTTGACTCCCTCTTGAATGTGAATTATGAATTCAAGAATTATGGTTCATGCTATGAAAGATCTCATGATGACAAAGTAGACTAATGAATACATTCTCCTCACTCTCATACTCAAATGTTCGGAAGAACTCTCAAGGCTTAACGCTTAAATCTACCTTGAATTTGGATTTATGGATTCAAGGTTATGATTCCTGTTCATGGATGATTTCTAGGTGTTTAGAAATCATTTAGAGTAGTTAGAATCAATGGGAAATGTTAGGGCACTTTAGAATAACTTAAATAGGCTAAACGATGAAAAACTAGTGAAAAACACCAATCCGGGCACGTCCTTGGCACGCCGCGCCAGGCCCTAATTTACTGGGGCTCATTTCTGGCGCACTGTTGGGGCGTCTCCCCAGTCTTCCTGGCGTAACGGAGGCGCGTCGCGCCAGCATTGCACTAGGCAAAACTGACAAACTTTTCCTCTTGTTTTTTGACTTTAAATTGCTTTTAATCGATTTATTTTCTCAAGTTTTCCTTAGATTCAATTACCCAACCTAATTACACACTAATCCACTTAAAATAAAACTCAAAACAATCACTTTCATCCCAATAAATCATTAAAACCCCAACAAAACAAGATTTAGAATGAACTTCAAGAACACCTATCAAAAACTTAATTCCTTCAACTTTTAAGAATGAAATTATGCTAAAATAACATGTTTGGCATGTGGGTGAACTAACCCAACACTATGGAAGCTTACATACCTCTTAGGGGTCAAACCTATGGCGACAATCTGCAACAACTCTCAAGGATTTTGATGAACGCTTCAATCCTTTCTCTTTTCTCCTCTTCTCTCTTCTTCTATTCTCTTCTTGAACTCTCAACTAAAACCCTAGGTGTAAACTAGGATTATAAAAATGAACCAAATCATATTATACTCCTACGATATTATTAAAAATGAATTAAATCTGATTGGGTAAGGAATAGACCAAATTACCCCTCTAAAATCCGGTTTTGACTTTCCTTATCTAAACAACCCAACTTCGAATGGACATATCTCCCTCATACGATATCAAAACTGAGAAAACTTGGTGGCGTTGGAAATATAATTCAAATATCTTCCCTACGGTATCTGTTATAACACATAACTCATCTTGAGCTAGAAGTTATGGTCATTTGAAGTCGACCCAAAACTCATACTTAGCTTAACTTGCAAAATTTCAGATTTTGCTATTTCCAATTTAATTCTTTTTGAAACTCAAGGTGCTACATCTAATGACCTGACCTTAATAATTAAGAAATTTAAATTCCTTAGTAAGATGCTACTCACAACGAAGGACGGTTCAAGTCCTAGCTCAAAATCTTTCTAAGGTGTTACATAAGATAACTCTACCCTTAAAAAATCATAACCAGATCTATGATGGCATGTAAATTTCACGTATTTGACACGTGGAAAATTAATCAAATATATTTTTTCATTTTTAAATATTTCTTTACGCCTTCTATATTTTTACATATCCCTTCAATCACCCAAAGAAATTTCACCATTTTCACCATCACTAGAACACCCTAAGTCCATCGAAACTAGGTCTTTAAGGAAGAGAAGTGACTAATGATTGTACAGCTCGTTTAGAGATATTAGGGTTTGCTCTTCTGAAAACCTAAAAAATAATTTTTTTTAAAGTGAAGGAATAGGGGAGAGAAGCTGAACAGGCAGAGTATTGCCATTAATGGAGGTCACCATAGATGAGAAATAAGTTGCCTACAGGGATATATTGACGCCTAAGAAAGCTATGTGCTTCCTACAGGGCCATGTTGTTGCCTAAGAGGGCTATGAGTTGTCGACTCGGGCCTGAGTTTTGGCATTACGAGCCTGTTGCGCCCCTTGAGTTTGGGGCGTGACAAACTTAGTATCAGAGTAACATCGTAAACTAGGGAATTTGCAAGCCGTGTCTAGTAGAGACTTGTTTATAAATGTGTTGTGCACCACATTCGATAAACAAGAAGCTACCGGGCATGTTAGAATGACTATCCTTCTTTTGCTCACCTCGTGCTATAGAGCAGTGTCTTAAGGGTTGAGGTTTCTGACTTATAATTAATATTTGTATGCAGATAGAGATGGCCGACACCAGACAGACCACAGCTAGCCAAGGACTAGATACAACTATAGGCGAGGGTACGACAAGGTACCACATGTAGAGGTAGCTCATTGTGAGACCAGAGGGAGACATCTTCTAAGCCCCCTATAGGTCCTCCACCACTTTAGGAGCCTCCGAGGGGTACATGACCCCCAACTCCACCAGCAGTACCACCTCTAGTTCCTCCTATTCCATCTGACCAGGATTTCAAGAGTGAAGTATGTATGTTAGCACAGTTAGTAATTGCACAGCGCCAACCAGTTGCGCCAGATGTTGCCGAACCTTCTGAAGGGCCCGGAAGTTCGAGAGTTCGTGAATTTCTTACCTTAAATCCTCCACAGTTTACAAGGACAGATCGCAGAAAGGACCCGCAGAACTTTGTTGATCAGCTTCATAGGATCTTCAGAGTCATACACGCCTCAACGATTGAGTTAGTTAAGTTAGCAGCATTTCGATTGCCCGATGTTACAGTATTGTGGTACGAATGTTGGGAGAGATCTAAGGGCAAAGATTCAACTTTACCCACTTAGAATAGCTTTACAAAAGCTTTCATAGATCATTATTTGCCTCGAGAGATTAGGGATGATCGGGTGGACCCGTTTCTGAACCTCCGAGGAGGCAACATGAGTGTCCGAGAGTACGGGCCGAGATTTGATTCATTGGCTAGATATGCACCAGCATTTGTTGATACGATGCATGATAGGGTGCATAGATTTGTGGGAGGGCTTGACTCAGACTATATCGATATTTGTTCTACCGCTACACTAAATGATAATATGGATATTTCATGAATTCAGGCCTTTGCAGAAGGAATAGAGGATCGCCGACATCTGCAGTATATGAGTGAGAGGGTCGAGAAAGAGAGACAGAAGAGGGCTAGGCCTGTTGTGTTACAGGGAGATTTTCAAGTTGGTCCCACACCCTGATATTCTATTAGGCCACCTAGACCTCCACCACAACAATTCCAGGGTAGTAGATTTGATCATCAGGGATAGTTAGGCCCAAGAGAAGGTTCACGAGCATCAGGCTCTCAGAAGCAGAGGGGTTCAGGCCAGGCTAGGACAGCCCCACCGCGTTTCGCTACTTGCGCTAGGACACATTTTGGGAGGTGCAGGCAGGGTTCCACATGTTGTTATTCTTGTGGACATAAGGGGTATGGGTGGAGAAACTGCCCAACCATAGGTCAGGGTGGTATAGGTCAGTCGACTAGGTCAGTAGGTTCCTCCTCATCAGCACAATCTACAGGGCGTGGACCTCAGACTCCAGTAGGTAGAGGTAAAGGTGGAAGCAGAGAGGGAACATCTAGTTCTGGTAGTGGCCAGAACCGTATATATTCACTAGCCAGCTGACAAGAATCAGAGTCATCGCCAGATGTTGTGATAGGTACATTGATTGTTTGCTCCCATTGTGTTTATGCTTTGATAGATCCTGGATGTACTATGTCTTATGTTACTACATTTATCGCGGGGAAGTTATGTATAGTAGCAGAGTCATTAGTTCGACTCTTTATTATATCTACACCAATTGGTGAGTCTATTATTGCCAGGAGAGTCTATAGAGGTTACATAGTAAAAATTATTGACCGTCAGACCTCTCTAGACCTCATAGAGTTATAAATGGTCGATTTCGACATTATTATGGGTATGGACTGGTTAGCGTCTTGTTATGCTAATGTTGAGTGCCGGACAAAGATTGTTAGATTCCACTTTCCAGGAAAGGCAGTTCGAGAATTGAAAGGTGATACATCAACGCCGAAAAGTAGGTTTATTTCCTATCTTAAGGCTAGGAGGATAATTAATAAGGGTTGTATTTATCATCTTGTTCACATTCATGATACAGAGGCAGAACCACCAACTCTTCAGTCTATTCCGGTAGTTAATGGGTTTCTAGATGTATTTCCAGATGAGCTCCCTGGTATCCCTCTTGAATAGGAAATTGATTTTGCTATCGATATGCTACCAGGTACACAACCCATATCTATCGCTCCTTATAGAATGGCTCCTGCTGAGCTAAAGGAGTTGAAGGATCAGCTAAAAGACTTGCTGGATAAAGGCTTTATTAGGCCTAGTGTTTCACCATGGGGCGCGCCAGTGTTATTCATGAGGAAAAAATATGGCTCACTAAGAAAGTGTATCGATTACCGATAACTGAATAAGGTGACTATAAAGAATAAGTATCCCGTTCTGAGGATCGATGACTTATTTGATCAGTTACAAGGTGTTGAATGCTTCTCAAAGATGATTTAAGATCAGGGTACCACCAGATACGAGTTCGGGAGAACAACGTTCCAAAGATAGCTTTTAGAACCAGATATAGACACTTTGAGTTCTTGGTAATGTCTTTTGGATTAACAAATGCCCCAACAGTGTTCATGGACCTGATGAATAGCATATCCAGGCCATACCTAGATACGTTTATGATTGTGTTTATTGATGATATTTTGGTCGATTCACATTAAAAAACTGAGCATGCAGATCACTTGCAAGCAGTCCTTCAGGTTCTTCGAGAGAAGGAACTTTATGCAAAGTTCTCCAAGTGTGAGTTATGGTTGAGCTCTGTGGCTTTACTAGGAAATATCATATCAGATTCCGACATTATAGTTGATACACAAAATATTGATACTGTAAAGACTTGGCCCAGACCCATGACTCTGACTGAAGTTCGTAGTTTCTTAGGATTAGCTGGGTACTACAGAAGGTTTGTAGAGGGGTTTTCTTCACTTTCAGCACCATTAACGAAGTTGACTAAAAAAAATGGCTAAGTTCCAGTGTACTGAGGCTTGCGAGCATAGTTTCCAGTAACTAAAGGACAGGTTGACATCAACACCAGTTCTAGCATTGCCAGAGGGTTCAGAGGGCTATGCGGTGTACTATGATGCCTCTGGTGTTGGGTTGGGATGTGTTCTAATGCAACATGGTAAGGTTATCACATATTCTTTAAGGCAGTTGAGGAAGCATGAGAAAAACTATCTGACCCACGATTTAGAGTTGGCTGCAGTTGTGCATGCGTTAAAGATCTGGAGGTAAAATCACGGCAACAAGAGGATCCTAGCTTAGAGCATCTCTGAGCCAAGGCCGATCATCAACAGTCTTTAGTATTTGATATAGCAGGAGATGGAGTCCTCAAATAAAGCGGTCGATTGTGTGTTTTGAATATTGTAGGGCTTCGACACCGGATTATGGAAAAGGCACATCATTCCCGTTATTCTATTCTCCCTGGTTCAACGAAGATGTACCATGATATTAAAGAGATCTATTGGTGGCACGGGATGAAGAAAGACGTTATTGAATTTGTGGCACAGTGTCCTAACTAGCAACAGGTGAAGGTTGAACACCAAAAGCCCGCTAGGCTAGTACAGGAGATAACCATACACTTGTGGAAGTGGGAAACAATTAATATGGATTTTATTACAACCTCGAACGCATCGCAAGTTTGACTCTATTTAGGTAATTATTGATAGACTAACAAAATCAGCCCACGTCTTACCGGTCAGGGATACTTTTACGGCCGAAGACTATGTAGGGCTCTATATTAGAGAGATTGTTAGGCTACACGGTGTCCCAGTATCTATTATATCTGATAGAGGAGCATAATTTACTGCCAACTTCTGGAAGTCCTTCCAGAAAGGACTAGGGACACATGTTAATCTTAGTACAACCTTTCACCCTCAGACAGATGGCCAGGCTGAGCGCACAATTTTGATACTCGAGGATATGTTACGAGTGTGTGTGCTGAACTTCAAAGGAAGTTGGGATGACCACTTGCCTCTTATTGAGTTCACATACAATAATAGTTATCATTCCAGCATTAGGATGACACCTTATAAGGATTTGTATGGGCAAAAATGTAGATCCCCCATTGGATGATTCAAGGTAGGTGAGTCATGGTTAATTGGACCCGACTTAGTATAGCAGACAGTGGAGCAAGTTAAGCTCATTCAAGAGAGGTTGCTAACAGCTCAAAGCCGACAGAAGTCATACTCAGATGTGCGATGAAGGGACTTAGAATTTTGTGTCTATGACTAGGTATTCCTAAAAGTCTCTCCTATGAAGAGTGTTATGAGATTTGGCAAAAAAGGTAAGCTTAGTCCAAGATTCATTGGGCCATACCGAATCCTTTGGAGGGTATGACGAGTGGCTTATGAGCTAGAATTGCCTTCGAGGCTAGAATCTGTTAATCCAGTTTTCCATGTATCGATGCTACTAAAGTGCATAAGAGACCTTTCTCGGGTTGTCCTAGTTGATATTTTCAGATCACAGAAAAGTTGTCCTATGAGGAAACTCCAATTGCCATATTAGATCGGCATGTCCATAAATTGAGGACCAAAGAAGTGGCTTCGGTTAAAGTATTGTGGAGAAACAAGAATAGAGAAGAGGTGACCTGGGAAGCTGAGGATGGCATGAGGTCCAAATATCCTCACTTGTTTCATACCCCAGGGTGATGGTATATCAGTTTATATTAGTGCAGTGAGGTTAGATACCTATTTTATTTTTTATATATTTTTGCTTACAATTATTGTTGTTGTCATTGTATATTTGCTCGCATTGTTATTGCAGAGCTATATTGATTAGCTATTTATGTCATCCTGTGAGATGCCTAGGTTAGAATTTCTGCGTTTCAGGTTCCTGGTTAGTCACATTTAAAAAGGATACTCTACCTAAATTTTGGCAATTCCTAAGGACTTAACTGCGTGACTCAAATTTTTCATTCGAGGACGAATGTTTCTAAGGGGGGAAGGATGTAACACCCCGACTTTTCGAAACGTCTAAATTGACTTGTATCTTCGATGAAAGACCAGGAGGGAGGGTAATAAATTAAGAATGATGTGTTATGTGATATTTTAAGTGTTCAAAGGTTGTATCTCAAGTTTTGAAGTTAGTTAAGTGGCAAAATAAAAGTTGGCGAAAGTTACCGTAAATTCCTTTTCAAAGATTTTTCTAAAATTTGGGTCAAATGTCTCAGAGATTTTCTTCCAATCTATAAATATTTATGGTGCCCACGACCTACGGAATCGAAGGTCTACGAGTCTAGTTTGCAACGTATCAACCTGTTCGTTCATACGACTTCATAATGGAGAGATATTTACGTTTTTGCAAGACTGCACAAGTAGGCAGGTGAGGTGGGTCCCCAAGGTTGGTGGAACTTTATATATATCATCTTCTTCGACTTTTCTTCATTTTTCCTTCATTTTTCTTAGTGAATAACCAGAAAACTCACAAAATCCACTTTTAGGATTAGCCAAGTTACATATTTCGTGACTCAAGTCCTTGACAAAAGTTGTTCTACGCATTGAGCTCGTCAACATGGTATAATTTGTTTTATCGATTTACTAGCATATCGTACTTTGGTATCTAGACAGCATGGATTTGGGCATATTTTAAAGTTTTGAGATGTATTACGAACTTAAAATCAAGGTAAGACCCTTCTTCCATCGACTTTAGCTTTGATAAGTCGCAAATAGCAATTTGCGACGAAAATACATATCTTTTATCGGATTATTGTGGTATCGTCTATTCTTTTGTGTTGATTATGATCCTGCCTTGTTGTAGTAACGAGGGGGGTTGTGAGTAAACTCGTTAGGCCACGTGAATTCAGCGAAAAAATAATGTTAAGGTTATTCCCTACTTACGGCAAGCTTCCTTAAAGCTTAGGAGCAATGTATTTGGGTTGTTATCCTTGTTATACTTGTAGCCATTATTGTTGATTATTGGTTGCTCGAGTTGATATAATCCTCCATTATCAGAATTCTTATTCAGTTAGTAGCGTCCCTATGTTAGACATGACTTAGAGGCTATTTGTATAGGTTGCTTATAATTAAATTGCTCGCTTTTAGCGATTAGATTGTTATTGTTGCCCTTGGGGCTATTGTGGTTAGCTGTAGGAATGTGATCTATGCCTAGAAGGGCTATGTTCTGCCTATAAGGATATATGGATGCCTAAGAGGGCTATGAGTTGCCTACGGGGCAATATTGATACCTACAAGCGTTATGAGTTTGTCTACAGGGATATATTGATGCCTAAGAAAGGTATGTGCTTCCTACAGGGCCATGTTGTTAGTTAAGAGGGCTATGAGTTGTCTATAAGCAATGTTGATGCCTAAGAGATCTATGTGCTGCCTATGGGGATATATTAATGCCTAAGAGGGCTATGTGACTACCTACGAGGCTAGGGGACTACCGATAGGGGTATATAGACTGATTGGCACCTTTCGGGCTTATAGGGCCCTGAGTAGGTGGTATTGTATGTTGTTTGTACCTGCCGAGCTTATGGTGACTTGGTTAAGTTGTTGTTTTATTATTTTTGATAAGTTAAGATTTAGGAGTAGGTCGGTACACTTATCTTATCCTTGATCTATTTATCGAATTATTCCAGTATATTAGGATACATGCTCTTAGTCTATTGCCTTTCATACTCTATACATTATTTCGTACTGACACCCCATTGCCTGGGGGTGCTGCATTCATGCATGCAGGTCCCGACAGATGACCCAGCAGACCTCCTCAACAGCAGGATTGACTTTTATCCGGTTGGCTAGCCCCTTTCCTTCGGAGCTGCCAGAGTTTGGAGGTTTGTTAGCTTTTGTTGTATATATTTTTATGTGTAGGCTGGGGCCCTATCCCGCCAATCTTTACTACTCTTAGATACTTGCAAACTAGTGTGTGGGGTGTGTAGCTACGTTATGGCCATGTTGGCCTAGTTTATTGGTTTGCTGAAGCTTGTGAGATGTTTGATGTATTGTCTTGATATATACATGTTTTTAGTTTTGGTATAGAGATCATAGTAGCCTCGACGGCCCAATCAGGAATTCTGTGCTAGTTGGCTATTTCTTTATATGAACTCTTGGGAGTAGCTGTTTCTTTTATAGATCTATTGATAGGGGCCTTGCCGGCCGAGGGCTTAGTTTTAAGTCGAGATATACTTGTTTGTTTTCTTGATTGCGTGTGGCTGTCATGCGCTAGTAGCAAATGGTTAAGTAGGGTCGGCTTGGGTCTGAGTTTTGGCATTAGGAGCCAGTTGCACCCCTTGAGTTTGGGGTGTGACTTCACACTACTCCGCTTTATTAGTCTTTATTGTTTACTGAAAACCTAAAAACTAAAGTAAGGGTTCACAATTGTAGTTATTTGATTTTAGTTTTAGTTTTCGTCTTGTTGGACTATTGATTTTAGTTTTAATTTGTAATTGTAGGTTGTAGCATTTGTAAGTTTGTAAAGGCCTGTAATTTGATTAACATCAGAAATTCCATACTATGTTTTGGCTGTAACATGTAATTATAGCCTTCGTACTATATTTTCTCTTATTGATGCAATTTCTCATTATCTTTCTTGTTTCACTATATCAAAGCATTTAAAGAAGTGAGAAGTCATATAATATTTTACGGATATTTTCTTATTGGGTAAACCAAAAACCGAACCGATAATGATAAAAAAAATCGATAAATTGATACGGTATTTGGTATTTAGAAACCTTACACACATAAAAATTAAAATACTAATAAATATACTAGTATTAGT
>JAJONQ010040002.1:0-14995 GCA_036250385.1 Solanum microdontum
CATGTTGCTGCTTATATCCTTCAAGGAATCTTCAATTAGAAATCCTTCTTTTGAACAAACTCTTGACCAATAATCCGTTTGCAAACCCAATCAGCATCATTCAACTCAGCTTCCTGGATAATTCTCAACGAAGGTATTTCAACTTCTTCAGGTATAACTGTTTCTATTCCATATACTAACAGGTATGGAGTAGCTCCGACTGACTTTCTGACAGTCGTTATGTATCCCAACAAAGCATAGGGAAACATCTCATACCAACCTCTGTGATTGTCAATCATTTTCTTCAGAATCTTCTTAATGTTGTTGTTAGCGGCTTCTACAGCTCCATTCATTTGGGGACGATAGGCAGTTGAGTTTCGATGAGTAATCTTGAATTGTTCACATATCTCTCTCATCAAATGACTGTTGAGATTCGCTTCATTATCAGTAATGATAGATTCTGGTACTCCAAACCTACATATCAAATTGTTGCGAACAAAATCATCTACGACTTTCTTGGTCACCGACTTATATGAAGCCGCTTCCACCCACTTGGTGAAGTAGTCAATGGCAACCAAAATAAATCTGTGTCCGTTAGAAACGGCTGGCTCTATAGGACCAATGACATCCATGCCCCAAGCTACAAATGGCCAAGGTGAACTCATAACATTGAGTTCATGAGGCGGGACTCGAATCAATTCACCATGCACTTGACATTTCTGCACAAACTTGCAACAATCATGTTCCATAGTCATCCAAAAATAACCGACTCGAATGATCTTCCTAGACAAATTGAGTCCATTCATATGAGTACCACAAACTCCAAAATATATTTGTTCAAGGAGGTTTGCAGCCTCAATAGCATCGACACATCTGAGAAGGCCTAAATCTGGAGTCCTCTTATAAAGGATTTTCCCGCTTGGAAAGAAATAGTTAGCCATACGGCGTATTGATTTCTTCTGGTTGAACGTTGCATTCTCAGGATAAGTCCCGGTCTCCAAATACTTCTTTATGTCAAAGTACCAAGGCAGACCATCTGGCTTTGCTTCAACATGTGAACAATGAACATGATGTTTAATCATTGAGGCAATAGTGGCAAGAGCATCGACCAACTCATTCTGTGTCCTGGGAGTGTGTCTGAATTCGATCTTGCAAAATCTATTACACAACTTCTATATATACTGCACATATGTTGTGATCTTCGGGTTCTTCACGGCACATTCTCCTTGAACCTGGTGAATTAGCAAGTCTGAATCTCCAATAACCAGAAGCTCATGAACATTCATGTCGATGGCCATCTTCAAACCAAGGATACAAGCCTCGTATTCTGCCATGTTGTTAGTGCAATCAAATCAGAGTTTAGCCGCCATAGGATAGTGCTGACTAGATTCTGACACTAAGACTTCCCTGATACCCTTTCCTTGGTGGTTTGCCGCTCCATTAAAGAATACTCTCCAATCAGGGTATGCTTCAGAAATATCTATACCCACAAATGAAACTTCCTCATCGGGAAAATAGGTTTTGAGCGGTTGATACTCATCATCAACTGGATTCTCCGCAAGATGATTAGCTAAGGCTTGTATTTTTATAGCCTTCTAGATCACATACATAATATCAAACACACTTAAAAACATTTGCCAACATCCCAGTCGGCATTGCTTTTTGGAAAATATACTTCAACGGGTCCATCCTGAAAATAAAGTATGTGGTATAAGAAGAAGAATAATGTCTCAACTATTGAGCGATCCAAGTGAAAGCACAACATGTTCTCTCTAAAAGAGTGTAACATGCCTAATATGGAGTGAATTTCTTGCTCAAATAATAAATGGCACGTTCCTTCTTCCCACTTTTGTCATGTTGACCAAGCACGCATCCAAATATGTTATCCGAGACAGACATATATAGAAATAATGGGCTCCTTTCTCAGGGAGCAACCAACACCGGCGGATTGGACAAATAATTTTTGATGGCATCAAAAGTAGTTTGACATTCTCCGGTCCATTTGGTCAGGGTATCTTTTTTCAACAACTTCAAGATGGGCTCACACACCAAGGTGGATTGAGCTATGAACCGGGTAATGTAGTTCAACCTTCCCAGGAAACTCATCACTTCTTTCTTTGTCTTCGGAGGAGGTAACTCTTGAATTGTTTTGATCTTGGAAGGGTCAAGCTCAATGCCCCTCCTACTAACTATAAATCCCAGCAACTTGCCAGTTGGCACCCCAAAAGTACATTTAGCGGGATTTAGCTTCAAATTGTACCGACGTAGGCGATCAAAGAATTTCCTCAAGTAAGTCAAGTGATCTGAACTCTCGTGGGATTTGATTATGACATCATTTACATACACCACACTTTCCTTATGAATCATATCATGAAAAATGGTTGTCATAGCCCTCATATAACTAGCACCAGCATTCTTGAGACCAAAAGGCATCATCCGATAATGATATACACCCCAAGGCGTAATGAAGGCTGTCTTTTCTACATCTTCTTCATCTATCAGGATCTGGTGATAGCCCGCATAACAATCCACAAATGATTCTATCTTATGCTTAGCACAGTTATCAATGAGAATGTGAATGTTTAGCAATGGAAAATTATCTTTCAGGCTAGCTTTGTTGAGATATCTGTAGTCGACACAAATTCTTATCTTTCCATTTTTCTTGGCCACTGGAATATATTTGGCCAACCAAGTCGGATATTGTGTCACTTCTACCACTTAGGACTCGATCTACTTTGTAATCTCCTTTTTTATTTTCAAACTCAGCTCTGGATTGAATTTTTGGGTTTTTTGCTTTACCGAACTGAAATCTGGGTTGATCAGCAGCTTATGAGACACTATGTTTGTACTTAGCCCCGGCATATCTCTGTAAGACCAGGCAAATACATCAATGTATTCTCTGAGCAGACAAACCAGGTCCTTTCTTTGAGCTTCAGTCAGCTGGACACTGATTCTTACTTTTTTGACACACTCTTCATCTCCGAGATTCAGAGTCTCAATTTCTTCCAAATTTGGTTTGTGTTGATTCTCAAATTGTCGAAATTCTTCAGCAACATGTTCGGGTAACTCATTTCCTTCTACATATTCTTCGCATTAATCATCACCTGCCTCATTTTGTTCACTCGGTTCATGACATGACATGACAATGGCAGTTTTTAAATTATTATTACTGAAATCATAAACAAACAAAGTTAGGAAAGTAAAATATAAACAGATAAGTAAATTAACAAATTTTTGATAAAAGAGGTTTTCATTTACATTGAAAAATTAGCACAAACTTTGGCCATGGCCAAGGGCCATTTCACCTTTTTTAAACATCACGGGGAAATTTAAAAACTCAAAGAAGTAAAAATGGCATAAAGGGTGGGTCTCAGGCCTCTCCGGACTACCACCGATTTTAAAAACAAATATAAACACATGTGCTTTCTACCTAGATGAGCGGGGAATCAGGAGTGGTGCGGAGGTCTAATCTTGCAATTGCTCCTCAGGTTTTGCATCACAGATGCCTGATGTCCCAGCCTCTTCCTCGATGACCACATCAATCTCCTCAAAAATGCCCCAGATTCCTACCTAAAGACCACCGTCATTGACATATTCTCGCACCGAGAATGACTGGTACAAATAAGGAATTGGCCTAGCCAATGTTTGATCAACACTTTTGTTCTTCATCTCTACTTCGTCATATGCTGGGACATATCCCAAACCAAACTTTGCTCCTTTAGCAGAGATCTGAATAGGCTCGACAATTCCTTGAAAATGATTCCACAATCCAAAACCTAGTTTGAAACCGCTCCGGAGCATAGCAATAGCAATCATCTTGTACACAAAAGGCATAGGAGGTTGTGGAGCCAAGTCATCACCAGTGGCATTACCAGCTCCACCGTGTAGAAATCGCAACCTTGGAAGACCTCGTCAACGATCAGTGCTTATCCATTAGAATGGTTTTCTTCACCGTGAATGACCAATTTGTGTTCCTTCCAAACAAATTTTATCAATTGGTGAAGGGTAGAAGGCACAACACCAGCCATGTGGATAAATGGTCTTCCCAGAAACAAATAATAACTGGTATTGATGTCCAACACCTGAAACTCCACACTGAATTCCGCAGGACCCATCTGAATATCTAAGTTTACTATACCCAACGTGTCTCTTTGCACTCAATCAAAAGCCCTCACACTGAGTTGATTCTGGTGAACCTTTCCCAAGTCGAAGTTTAGTTGCTTCAGAGTCCAAAGTGGGCAAATATTGAGACCGGATCCGTCATCGACCAAGACACAATTTATTACCTTATCTCGACACATAATGGTGACGTGCAGAGCTTTGTTGTGCATATTGCCATTAAAGGGCAGCTCTTCATCACAGAAACTAATGTGGCGTCCTCGAACGACTTGGTTTATCGTGGCTGCAAGATTATCACTGTTAGTATCCACAAGCACATAAGTATCATCCAAAGTCTTCATCAACGTTTGCCTATGCAGTTGAGAATCAATAAAGCCCATATAGAAATCTGAGCAAGTGTTTTCTCCAGATGTTTCACGATCGAGTAATCTTTTGGTTGCATCTTTCTCCAGAATTCTTCTGTTTCTGCTTCACTAATTGGCCTTTTAGGTTGATCCTTTTTCTGCACTCTCTAGGCTAACTCTTCTGGTGTGTATACCCTGGGTAGCAGTCATTTCAATGACAAACGGTCGGGTAATAGTTTCTCTTGGCACCAAGGCAAAAGCCTGCTCGGGTGTCAGAATCACAAATTACTTCTTCTATCTAATGCTCAACGAAGATACAACCCTTTCCAGTTCATCAGGAGCGATCGAAACTATTGCTTATGTCACGCACCAATCATCATCCATCTCTATCATATTGATAGTGACGTCTCCATGATTTTTCAAAGGATTACTATTGATATTGGGCGCAACTGTTTGGAGAGAGACCACTTTCTGGTCAATCACGTTTTGGATCTTGTGTTTTACGTTGATACAGTCCTCGATATCATGTCCAACACCGTTGGAGTGATATGCACACCTATGATTAGGTCTGTAAAACCTTGAGCTAGTGTCAACCGGCTTGGGCCCCACTAGATGAATATATCCTGCCGCAGTTAATCGCTTGAACAACTTTGTTCGCCTTTCAATGAGTGGAGTGAAAATTGTAGCGGGCTTCTTCTCAAATATAGGATGGGGGGATCATAATTTCCTTGTTGAGGGGGAGGTATTTGACGATAATTTGGAGCGTTTGGACGAGGGGATTGATATCTTTGGTATGAATTGGTTTGGTAATTTGGTTGTGGAGCTTGGTAGCTTGGATGGGTGTTTTGGTAAAGTGGGGATGGGGTATTTTGGTACATTGGGGGAGGCAATTAGTAACTTGCCTGAACGCTGGCACAGTTGGGGGCGACGTTTCGATAGTGGTGAAATGGAGTTTGGTAAACTAGATGGGGAGTTTGGTAGACAGTAGAGGGAGTTTGGTAGCTATGAGCGGGAGTATTTTGATAACTTGGGGGATGGGTATTTTGATAACTGGGGGGAAGGTTATTTTGGTAATCAGCTTGTGCATAACAAGCCGGGTACGAACTCTGTGAAGGTCGAGAACGACCTTGGTATGATGAGGATTTCCTTGGGGTCTTCTTCCTCTCATAAGAGATAGAAGACACATCTTCTTTTTTCTTCTTCAACAAATCTGAGGATCTAGGCGAGGCAACAACACGGGCAATTTTCCTAGTTTTTAATCCGTCTTCGATAATCTCACCTATTTTGACTATCTCAGCAAACTTTGCTCCAATGAGCAACATGATTCTAGCATAATATTCGGAGGCCGAACATTGCTCCAATGAGCAACATGACTCTTGAACTCGCACAAATACTTCAACAATTTCCTTCTCACACATAGGAGGTCGAACTCTAGCTTCCTCCTTTCTCCATCTATATGCAAATTCTCTATAACTTTCATTTGATTTCTGCTTCATTTTTTCTAAGGAATAACGATCACGAACGATCTCCACATTGTAGGTGAATCGTTCGATAAAGTCTTTAGCCAGAGCATTCCAGCTAGGCCACTGTCTCGTTTCATAAGATGTAAACTATTCCACAGCCTCTCTACTCAAACTTCAGCTAAGAAGTCGCATTAATAAAGATTCATCTTTTCCGACTTCCATGAGCTGGTCACAGTAGGCCCTTAGGTGTGCTAAGGGTTTCCCTATTCCTCCGAAGGCGTCGAATTTGGTACTTTAAACCCCTCTGGAAGGTCTAGATTCGAACGGATGCATAGGTCCTCATAACTCAACCCGGCAACTTCAGGAATGCAATGCAACTCTTTCATGGACTTTCGAATTTCTTTCTTCATGTCTAGTTTGGCGACCTTCTCCTTTCACCTCCACTCTCTCTCCCGTTCTTCAGAACAATTGGCGTAAGGCTCATTGGGGACTGGGATTTGGAAATTGGCTTTTTGAGGTAGGGGTGGAGTAATGAAAGGACTCTGGGTATTTTGAGGGGTTTGATAGTTTTGAGGGAAGATCTGGGGACTGGTATGCTGATTTTGGTGGTGGTGGGAAGTGTGCGGATGGTTAACATTTTGGTTTTGAGGGAGCGGACAAGCTTAAAGGTTGGCATTTTGAGAAGGGAATGGCATAATAGGGATTTTGGGTGGTTAGGTCGATGGTTGAGGGATTTTGAGCAGGATGGGCGGGTGGGTTTTGGGCTTGTTTTGCGTTTAAAGGAGGAAAGTAAAGTGGAGGTCTTCCGTTTGCTGGAGCATTGAAAGCAAAAACTAGATTAGGCAGATCTTACCTTCTCCAAATTTCGACCCTCATCTCGGTGATCTGTTGCATCAACTGCATAATTAGTTCGTTCTAATCAGCAATGACGGGCTTTTCCCATGGTAAGGCCAATCTCTTCATTGTTGTCACCCATTACTAATTTTCCCTTCTGTGACTATTGATCAGGGAAGGAATATTTAGAAGCCTTAGATCTTGTAAAGTAGGGATGATCAGCCAGCTTACTAACACAGACCAATTCTAAGTACCTGTAGAAGAAAACAACTCAAAGGCAAATCTGTTAGTTTTGATTCAGGACAAATAATGCAAAATAGAACATAGAGAATGTAAACACATGAAGGCTGCTTCGTTTGAGGGCATGTTAACCTACGAGTAACGAGGACTAATTTTTTGAACAAGCAGGAATTTGCTCATTTTATTTTGAGGCTACTGACTCAGAAAGGTTAAATTGCTTTGAGTTAAGGTTTTCTTGCTGCATCTCTCGGCATCTGTTGATGTGAATTCAATGTTTCCTTGTAGAATGAAAGGGGAAAAATAAAATATTAAAAATATAGAGGTCGAGCCTTGAAAGGCTGCCTACGTATCTCCTAAGGAGAATTCAGGCCCTACGTAGTTCGAATACAAAAGGAAATTCTCATTTTCATTCATTCATTTGGTTGATTACGAGGAAAGTGAAACGAAAACATGCGATAAAGCTCCAAAAACAAAGATTGTGCCTTCAGAAAGGCTTTTTCTTCTGACTTGTCAAATCATTCTGGCTGTCGCAGAGCCGATCAGGGGAGAAACTCAATTTGGATCCTTCCCTTGTTGATTAGGGACTCCAGATCATCGTGGAACTCGAGGCACATTCCAACGATGTGATCTATGGCGTCATGATAAGGGCACGGTTTCCAGATTTCAATCCCAACGGGAACAAATGTTTCATCATCCATTTTGATAAGGGTCAAGAGCCCCTTTCGAACCAACTCACAATAGATATCCAACAACGATCTCTTAAAATGCGTGAAGAAATGGCAGTAGAACACAGTATGCTTTGTGAATAATACACAGGGCTTCGTTTCGTCACTGGTAAGGAGAGTGTTGTCACCCCACATATGGGGGATTTTCCCAATCCTGATTAAGTTGTGGATCTTGGCCTTAAGCTCCACACATTTTATCTGGTGTATGCCCATTTCAGTCTGGAGGTAGGCCATGTCTTACGTACATCCCCCGGCTCACTCTTGAAAGTGGTTCCCTTGAGGGGTTTTAGGATGCGTTCAATCTGAAGACGCTCGTAAATGAGAGCACATGGGATGACTTTTGCTCCCATAATATATTCCTGCAGAAATGCCTCGAGGGTGATTTTCTCATTCCCTTCTTTCCAATGTCCCTGGAAAGGACGCATGTAGACGATTGCTTCCTCAAGTTCTTCTTCAACAGCTTCAGGTCCAGTGCCTTCGAGACCACTGACGTTAGCCTCTTGGTTGAAGAAAGAGTATTTTCCACGTAGCTTTTGTAGCCTCATGGTTGTATCATTGTTGAAGACATCGTGTTACTTCCGCTTGGCAGTCATCTCTTCGTTCATGATAGCATATCTTGCCATCTTAGCCGCCAACTCCGCATCTAGCGCTGCACTTTTGGCTTGCACAGCTGCGGTGGCTAGTTCTATTTCTATTCTTCTTTCTCCCATTTCTCGAATCTCTTGCTTGAATCGACGAAGTTTCATTCTTAAATTCTCTTCAGTCGTCTTCACCTCGACATTCTTGCCTTTTTCCATCTTAGCAACAATTTTACCTTTCCTACGATGATAGAGTAATGTCTTAGAATTTGGTAGTAGGATTTTATTTCTGGCTGAAGAACTCAAGACTCATGAATTTTGGTCAGACAGTTTGGTAGTGACTTGTATTTGGCATTGTAGAGATTTTTTTCAAAAAAATTGTTGACAAGTAATGGGCTAAAAATGTCCTCATTCAAAGCAACGTACCACATAAACAGATAAATCAGACAAGTAAACAGACAAATATCGCGTCTGAAACATACATGTGACCTTTTTGTGCCAAAGGTAGGCCTAGCGATTTGAAGGATGAATATGTCTTTTTAAGCCAATTCATTATCCCCAAAATATTTCATTAATATCATTAAAAAGTGTCTGACAAGCATAAAATTAGGGAGACAAGTTCGGAAAGTAAATTACAAAACAAATTACAAATAAAGCAATCCTATGCAAAGGATGATAACAAACTTTTGCCCCGTCCTAATCATTCACCAAGTTTGGTCCTCTTGGCAATGTTGACCTCTTCCCACATGGCATACTTATTCACCCATAGGTGATCTCTTGCCAACCAAGCCCCTTTTTTATGTCTGAACCTCTCGATTAACTAAATTTGTTGTTCCATGCTATCATCTAGTTCTGACATGCACTGCCTGGCTCTTCGTAGCTCTTGCTTCAACTGAGTTATGACTTCGGCGTCTTTTGAATGTCAGTATTAATGATCTAACTCATTCTTATCAAACTTCTCTTGGAGTTGATGAAATTGGATTTGATGTTTGGCCCCAACATTTGTATGAGGAACGTTTGGGCCGGACTCGATGGTTCCAGCGAGATTCTTCTTTAGCCATTCTTTGTAGTCCCTAGAACATTCAGGGTAAAATCTGTTCGGTACTGGTACACCCAACACCCTTCGTGCCCTCCATAACTGAAGTATTTTTTTAGAAAATGCGAGTTGGTCATCTTCGTGATCTGTCACATATCTGCTCATGTCTTCAATTTGGGGAATCTCTTGTTTTCCTCCTAGTTGTCTAAGGACTCGAGCTGGAGCATACAGTCGAGTTCCTCTCAATCCGGGGAGTATAAAGAAAAGGGTTTTTTTCACTTTGGATCACCATTTGTTTTGTTACTACCAAGCATTCGATCGACCACTGCACATTTTCCTCTCTCAAACCCTAAAGTGTCGGATACCAAAATTCTTGGCATCCAGTCATGTTGAAGTGATTAAGCTACATTCACCAATCGTGACTTTCAAGTTTGTTTGGTCGTTCTAATGGATCTGACTCTTTCAAATTATGAGCTTTGATCAAGTGTATCATCATCCACCACTGAAGTATCAGGTTACACCCTTGAAAGAAACGTTTGTCGCTTTTACACCTATCTAATGCTCTGTAAATATCAGCAAGAATCATGGGCGCTAAGTTGTAGTACTTGGATGCTGACTTGTAGTCCACTCCGTAAAAGATAGCATGAGTGACCATTATTACACTTGGTTGGATATTGTAGTTTGGTCCTTGGGAAAATATCATCGTTCCAAGTAAGCATATTGCAAAAGTGAGAGGACATGTTTCCTTTCATTTTTTCTCCGAAACAAACTCCTTTTTGAATTTTTCGTTGGCTCTTGCACGTCCAAATCGATAAGATAGCTTTCAAAACGAAATGTTTGGTCCCGGAAGCTTGTCCATCCATTCGGCTTTGACGAGTGACAATTTTTCTTTAATTTCGGCAAAATCTCATGTTTTTGGGAAAAGAAGATCAGAATCGGGTTTGAACCTCCTTTTGTTGCACATACCGACACTCTCAGAACTTGCAAGGACTTCTTCAATAGTCAACGTCATTTCCATTTCCCTGAACCAAAATACCATGTTGTCGCTGTCCCAGAATTTTACCATTTCCATTAGTGACGGGAGATGGCATATATGTCTCTGAACCATTTTCTTGTCTTCCGCGTTCATAAATTTCCACCAAACTTGTAGGTAAGGATGGGGTATGGTCACCATTCGAGTCCTCAAGGGGCTTTTGTGTTGGATACATCCTAAAAGAAAAAGAGAAAAGGTAAGTTAACCCCCACCCCCACCCCCACTTGATAATTAATTTGTTTAAAATGACATATACATCATTCAATTAAACACATAAGCAAAATTGTCTTTTATTGACCAAAATGGGTCAAATAGACACAAGGTGGGCTTCTAATGAGCCCTACACGCCTTGGGTGTTGGGTCAACTTAGTTCAAAATGCACTAAATTAGGGATTTAGTTTCACTCTACGCTACTTGTAAGAGTGGCCTTTGAAAGACTGGGAACCAAGTGGACAACTTAGGCTGAAACTCACAACAACCATTGGACGCACGACGTATCAATAAATTGCCGATCCTTTCGGAAAAGGGTTAAGTATAAAAGTCCGGTTGTGATTATGCAGAAACCATCCTTAATATACTATATATACAACAGGAAATGTCATGAATGCAATGACAGTTATATCAATTTAAACACATTAAGCGCAGATAAATAATTTAGCAATTAATAACAATTAGTCAAATAAGTCAAATCTTATGGTTAGAACATAATTAAGTCCCCAGCGGAGTGGTCATTTCTGTTTTACTCAAAAAAATAAAATAAAAATGGACTTGTTTAAAAAAATTGACTAAACTTATGACTGAAAAGAAATCGAATTTCCAAAAGAACAGAGTCGCCACTTAATTTCTTTTAAATAAAATCAAGAAAAAAAATAAGTTTTTCAGAAGACTTAAACAGATAAAATCAATTGAAAATAAAAAGGGTTCGAGTTCAATGTACATCCCGAGAAGGTGTTAGGCCCTCGAAATGTCCGTTAACTTGCGGTTGACCGGCGATTTGACTAAAATGACTTTCAACCAACTCTTAAAATTTTTAATTAAGTCAAAAAAAATTCATTCACTTTTATTTATTATTATTATTTATTATTTTACTTTTTTTAAGGGGGACAACTAAAGGGAAATCTTCTGAAGGGAAAAACTCAAGTGTTGACAAGACTAATGATAAAAATAAATCTAAGTATAGAATATAAATATAAAAAATTTTTGAATATGCAAGAGAAATGACCACCTTTGGAAAATTAGTTAAGTTAAACCATAATCCAAATAAGATGTTAGTTGATGCAATAACAAATAATAAGAGTAAAGAAGAGAAGTATCAATTTTTTTGGGCCTCTAGCCCAAATTCGAAGTTGGGCTGGTCAGCACCCTTTGGTCCATGTCCTATTGTCTAATATTTGCCAAAAATGATGGGTTTTGGCCCATTTGCTCTCCTTAAATTTTTCTGATTGTTCCATTGGGCTTTGGCCCATTTTCCTGCTACTTGAACCTGCTATAATTTCCTTGGGCCTTTTGGCCCCCTTTTCATTCTCATTTGTCATTTGAATTCTATATTTTTGCATTGTCCACCTGTATACCAGTGTATACAACAGGTATAACAGTCTTTTTTCGGCTTTTTCAAACATTGGAAATTCAACTTCCAGCCCATGTACTTCCTGTAACCTGTTTGTCGGCTATTTTTTTACTCGATAGGAAATATAAAATTGGGCCTACAAGGCCCAATTCGCGAAATGCAAAGGGAGGGAGCCTCCAAAGACGCAGAAGGAAGCAGTTCATGCATAGAAAAAGAATAAAACATGATGGAAATTAGAAATGAAGCATACTTTAAAGTTCTATAATATAACTAAGGCATATAAAAATAGAAATAAGGTGAAAACACATGTGATTGGTTCACTATGTCAACATAATGCAGAGATGACCAAAGGACTGCATACAATACTTAGAAACTATTTACCTAAGATGAAACGAAACTCACATGATAAAAATAAAATACTACAAGATGATGACGAATAAACAGTCAAACTAATAGTGATCAAATGGAGAGGATTTAGGCACAATTACTTAGACAAATATAATAACAAAGAAGCCATTGTCAATCAAGAAATGGAGCAGACCATTATAATTGATGTCACTAAGTTTAAAAAGTAATACAGATTTAAGAAAAGGCATAAATGAAACTATGTATCAATAGGATAAACTTGAGCATTTTGAACATGACAAATCAGTAAACCAAATTAGCAAATGCTACTGTTTTGCAGATTTTTCAGACATGAATAAGGGAGGGGTTGTAGCATTTTTCACAACTTTAAATGAAGAAATAAAGCAGGCTCAAGCAACAAGACACCACAGTAAGCTTCAACACAAATTTTGCACACCCAGGCATGCATTCAAAGCTAAAATGAAAATGAGTTAAAACTCAACCTTAAGACTATAATCTTTCTAACATGAGAATCAATCAACAGACCATCAGAAGAGGAGAAAAGAAACAACGCATGCTTAAGGGCACATACAAGAACAACATACCACTGTATTTCGGAAAAAAAGATTTTTTAACTCAAACCAAATATGATATTTGACTTATTTACCACCTACCAGATGAACTTCGCATGAACAGAGCACGAAAATAAATTAACATGATTGACACAATTGACTATAGATTCAAAACAACAACTATAAAACACTAAGTGAACTTGAAATATTGATGTGTAGCTTCATTCCTCCAACTTGTGGTGAAAGAACAAAGAAAGTGACATCTAATACTACACGATACTACAAATTCCCAATGACCAAAAGAAAACTAAGATGAGTAGAACAATTGACAAACTAAACCAAAGGGTGGCTAGGAACACATAGAAACAGTATAAAAAGGGATAGAACAGCACAACCAACACAAATAGATATTTCATCAACTTGAACTAACCAGCTTGTCTATATGGAATAACAGGGAGCATGCAGCCGACTCTATTAAATAAGAAAAAATAACGATGTAGTAAGCAACAAATAGATCGCAACATTTGATTCTCAAATAAAAAGGGTAGAAACAAACCTATTTATCAAATTATAGAAGTCGAAATCATCTTCTATAGATGATTTGGAGCTTCACTACTGAACCGCAGCTTTCATAACTCATCAGTCGAGATAATAGTGAAATAAGAAGATTCCAACACTAAGAACATGAACTCGGGAAAGGGGGAAACATCAACTTTCAATGAAAACAAAAATAAACAACAACTATGGACTTTCAAATAAATTCTATCACTAATTAGTAGCCAACAAGGGGTCAAAACCCCCAAATACTAACATGTAAACAACTTCATATTGTCAAGATGAATATTACCTTTAATGGTGCAACAAACAGGGACAACAAACTAACAGCTACGATCCTTCCACCATGAAAGCAAAACCACGAACAAGAAATTCGAGCGAAAGTTCCAAACTCAAACGAATGACTAGCCTTCTTAGAAACTGGAATCGAAGAACTTTATGTTGTCTCCGACGGGATTTCGTAGTATGTTCTAGCCATTTTGCTTAAGTTACTCTCTATTTTTCAACTAGAAAGATTCCAACCCTCAACAGTGAATAATAAGCGACCATATATAAAAGGGAAATTAGGGTTCAGAAATGGGGGAAAGGGATGAAATTCAAATAAGAATTGGGCCCATTTCGAAATTTAAACTCCAAAATTCTTTTCACAATTAAGGAGAAACACCCTTTTCTAAAATTTTCAACTCATTCTGAAAGAGGAAAGGGAGACAGACGGCTGCAATTGATTCGATTGTCCTTGGGAGCGACGTGGCTTCATCTCGTGCTGGAGAGGACGAAACAGCAGCTGAAATCGCGAAAAAGTTGTACAAGATCGCACCAGCCTAAGGAAGAAGACGTTGGGATTTTGCTTTCCGTCTATTTGACGTTGTGTTCGACTTCGTGAAGACGTCGTGAATCGAGCAGGCGTCGTTTGGTTGTTGCGTTGATGTCATTTTGGATATGGCGTGAACACGCCATCTGCTTCTGTGATGCCGCCGTAAAGACCGCAGTTGGTCTTGACGTTGTAAGTTGATGTTGTCGTGTGTTGTCATTTTGCTGGAAATTGTACGTTGTTTTTGGGTTTATCTTCGTGAATTGGGAATGGGCTGGGTCAGTGGAAAAGGAGACGGGCTGTTGGGATTAGAGATAATGGAATTGAGCCTGAGTTATGGGTGTTGCTGGAAATTAGAAGGGGACTGAGGGAGTGGGCTGGAAATTATTGATAGATTTTGGCTAAAAATTTATATTCAAACAATAGCCTAAATAACCTCAAGGTAACCAAATCAAGTTTAATCAACGAATTTGATCAAAATTTAAACAAGACGAATTAATACAAATTAATTAAAGAGCTTCTTACTCTTAACGAAATAAAATAATTAACTTAATTATAAACTAATGATTCAAAATTATAACCATAATTTAAACTAAACTAATTTAATAAAATACTTACTAAAATTAAAATCTTTTTGAGATGATTTTCGAAATGTTTATAAAATATACTAATTATATACAAAATTATATAAAACATATATATTACTTAAAAAATTATAAAAATGATCAAATTAATTAAAAGTAACTTGAAAAATATTTTGAACTTTATAAAAACTAATTATTTCAAATCGTTTG
>JAJONQ010040003.1:0-14914 GCA_036250385.1 Solanum microdontum
GGGAAGTGAACAAAGGGTTGTTCTAGACCAAAATCGATCTTCCGAAGCTAACCTAGCTGTCAGAATTTTCATCTGAGCACGCCTTCCAAAAAGGTTGACCACAGTCAACTTTTCAAGTTATAAAAATCTCCAAAACAGGAAAACAGGCCTAAAATCCAAACGAACGACCAGTCAGTGCCAGCAAGTCATAAATGACTTGGGGTCGCTACAGGAATGTTCTATACGAGGGAAAGAATTCTTTAATTTAAAAATGACCTGGAGGGTCATTACAGAAATCTACACTTATAGAAAATGTAGAAATATGGGTTAGCACATAAGTACTAAGTATGGAAGCCATGCATAAAAATCCTTAAAACATGCATAAAAGGGACATTTAGTTGAAATCATGCATTTATCGAGTTTAAAAGCCTTAATACACATTTATAAAGAAATATAAATCAAACATATCATAAGCAACCCAAAGCTATACTTGTGCAATACAAAGGCAAGATCTTAAACCCTACCAAATGCTAAGTACCACTTATAGGTCACCAACATCATACATATAATGTCTTAACCTCATTCATAACCAATACTCATATTCAAGGAAGCATTCATACTCATAACTTGTAACAAGTAAAGTCAATCTTAAGAACCATACATATCATACATACATAATTCATAAGTCTTCATAGCATAAACGAACCTCACTACAATCCCCTCTTAAGGCCCACTTGTGCAATGCATAAATAGAGTCCCATACCTCCACTCATACTAAGTAGTACCTCTTAAGAAGTCATAGTTAATGTCCATGTTCTTATCATAATTCATATTCTTATCATATAGGGAAATATAGCCTTAACCAATATAGACCATGTGAGCTAAATGGAATCTGGTGTCTTACCCCTACACCGAAAAGAGGTGTCCTACTTGCCTAAGGTAGAACTAACATAATTAGCTTTCAGGTGGATCCACTAGCTAAAGACCTATGTGGGCACATAGTTATGTGATAAGGAGATTGGTATTAGAAACCCGGACTTTCTAACGTAAAAGGTTTACTTACATAGGGAAGCCGGACTTTCTAGCGTAAAAGCTTCCATCTCATTTTCATATCCACTCGGTGCTAAGCATAACTCGCTTTAAAAGTCATATTAAGTCTTTACTTAAGTTCATGTTCATAAGAGAATGCCCTAAGCACTCATGTCAATATAGTATCATAATTGCTCATGGATTCATTCGGTGAGAATGTCCTTTCAACCTTAGAATCATCAATATGTGAGTAAACCTTTCACATCGTATTCATAGTATGTTCATGAGAATAGCCTTTCATTCAACACAACAATACTATAATAATCATAGAAATATCATACATAGTCATGTGTAAGGGTAGGGGAGAATGATCTTACAACAATACCAAACAAATACACAATAGTCATAGGATCATCACTATCTAAGTGAATCATGAATTCATATACAATCCTCGTCAACATATACAACCCTAACAAGTTGCCCTTCAAGGCTATGCATCAAGATCAACCCTAACTTATAGAATTACCACATTATATAGAGGGATATCATGATTCAACAACTTAATAAATGTAAACATAGTCAATTATCAAGGTTTCATGATCAATCAAGCCACACCTTAGTTCATAATTTAGAAAGATGGGGAAATCATGGGTCCAAGGTAGATTTTTCATCATAATTCAACAATACTCCAACATCCAATCATAAATCATCATAATAAACCATAATTAAACAATTGAAATCGTTTTGGAAGGAGACCCATGACATAGAATGAAGCCCTAGGTTTTTTGGGGTAATTAGAAGTCTTAAAAACATAGTTTGAAGGGGCTCTTTGGGGGATAGCTACCCAAAGATGAAAAGCATCCATACCTTAGGTTGATTTACACAAGAAATTGGAGAAGAAAGGCTTTATCTTGAATCCTAGCTTGACCTTGTTCTTACTCTTCAATGGTATCTAAGATAGAGAAATTTTAGAGAGGTTTGATTTGGTTTTGGGAATTTATGTTTATGACTTTCGATGGGTTATTTTAGGTGGGAAAAATACATATATAGTCCTTTAAAATAAGCTTACAACGACACCACATAACTATTAATTAATTAGGAAATTACTAAAGAACCCCTAGATCCAACTGCCAAAAGGCAGTTTCAGAGGTGATCCACGCTTTGGGACCCACAGACCGTGGGTAGGACCACGACCCGTGTTGGTTATCTGTGGTTTTCTTCAGAGAGTGGGGAGGACCGGGGGAGGCCAAGCCTCAACCCACGACCCCCACCTACGGGGCGTGGGTTCACCCACGGTTCGTGGGTGCCCATCCATAGGTCCTACTGTTTTTGATAGCTTTTTAGGCTTTTCTCTTGGGTCCTCCTTAAGGACCCTTGGGGGTTCCTTGGGGGAGGGGGGTCATGCCTTGACGTTTAGGTCCTAAAACATTATTACTAAGTAGGGGAGATTATTTTACGACTCTTGACTTCACGTTTGACCCCATTTAGGCTACTAGACTACATGTTAGGCTCTAGCTTAGGTCATTAGATTTCCGGGGTGTTACATTATCTCCCCCTTGGGAACATTCGTCCTCGAATGATGATCTAGACACCAAAATAAGTTAGAAATTCTAGACTAGCAGCCCATCATGCATGAAACATAAAAATGTGCAAAACCTACAAATGCGCTATACACTTTATGCACTATTCACAAGGAGGAAACTTCAACTCCATTTCACAACATGATCAGTGCAACACAAGAAGGTACAAACTACATCTACCAATTCAATATGCATGAAATTCAACATATATCATGTTCATAGGAGAAACTACCTTCTCCAACTAAAATCAAGGTTAACACAACATCATGGAGCCCATATGCTATTTCACCACAAGCATAACAAAACATGTCCAACAAATCACCTCATGAATTGAAATATGCCATCATCATACTAAAATGCAAATCAACATAAGGAACATGTAAATCATGAAACTTCAATTTACACTAAAAATGTTTTTTTACAAAGAACATGCTTAACATAAGGAAATCATGGCAAAACTCATACCACACACATGACATCCAAAACACCAAAACTCAAGAGGAACTACTTACCTCAAGCTTGAATATGAGTAGAAGGAAAAAAGGTGAGGATATCGGGACTTCATATTGGCCTCGGCCTCCCATGTAGCACCCTCAACTAAGTGATTCCTCCATAGAACCATAATGGAAACTACTTCCTTATTTCTCAACCTTTTCACTTGTCGGTCTAAAATCTCTACCACAACTTCCTCATAGGATCGACTCTAATCAACTCCTAAACCCTCTAAAGGAATGATGGATACCGGATCCACAATGCACTTCTTAAGCATAGAAACATGAAACACCGGGTGAACCGGGGCCAATTCATTTGGTAAGTCTAACTCATATGCCCCCTTTCCAACACGTTACAAGATTTGATATGGGCCCACATACCGGGGACTAAGCTTCCCTTTCTTGCCAAACCTCATTACACCCTTCATAGGTGAGATTTTCAAGTAGACCCAATCACCAACTTCAAAGTGAGAATTTCTATATATTGGGTCAAACCTCCTGGTCTTAGGTGTTCGGTCTTAACTTGTTGACAATTCGGACATTTGGCCACAACTTGCCATTCCACCAATAGACTTCCCGTAAATCACGGTACATCTTGGTGGCTCCCGGATGAATAAAATATCGTGAACCATGAGCCTCTTCTAAAATTTGCTCTCTTAAGCCATCCACATCCGGAACACATAATCTACCTTGGTACCTAAGCACCCCATCTCTCCCTTGGGAGAAAGGTCAACGGACTTGTTGAGTATCGATTATTTCAACTCCATTAATACGGGATCAAGGCCTTGTTTAGACTTCATATCAACCACAAAGGACGATTCAGAACTATGATGGACCATAACCCCACCCTTGGTGGAATCCACTAGTTGGACACCTAGCCGAGCCAACCTATGCACATCATGAACCAATTCCTTCTTCTCATCCTCTACATGAGCCACACTATCCATGGCCAATCTACTTAGGGCATCCGCAACTACATTAGCTTTGCTGGGATGGGAAAGGACACTCATGTCATAATCTTTCAAAAGTTCTAACCACCTTCTTTGTCGGAGATTCAAGTCTCTTTGGCTAAACACATATTGTAGACTCTTGTGATCGGTGAATACATTAACAAGCACCCCATATAGATAGTGTCTCCATATTTTCAAGGCAAAAACCACCGCCGCTAGTTCGAGATCATGAGTCGGTTAATTCTTCTCATGAGTTTTGAGTTGCCTTGAAGCATAGGCAATCACCTTACCATGTTACATGAGTACACACCCCAACCCTACTCTCGAAGCATCACAATATACTACGAACCCATCGGTACCCTCCGGTAAGGTCAACACCAGAGCGGAAGTGAGTCTATCCTTCAACTCTTAGAAGCTTTTCTCACAAACCTCCAACCACTCAAATTTGTCCTTCTTTTGAGTCAAAGCCGTTAACGGAGAAGGGATGGATGAAAAACCCTCATAAAATCTCCTATAATACCCGGCCAAACCCAAAATGCTTCGAATATCGGTGGGACTTAGAGGTCTAGGCCAACTTTTAACCATATCTGTCTTCTTAGGATCAACCTCAACACCCTTTCTAGAGACGATATGGCCAAGGAAGGCTACATATCTTAACCAAAACTCACATTTGCTAAACTTAGCATACAATTGATGGTTTTTAAGGACTTGCAATACTATCCTCAAGTGGCTCATATGATCAACCTGACTCTTCGAATAGATCAAAATATCATTAATAAAGACGATCACAAACGAATCAAGATGTTGACTAAACACCCTATTCATAAGGTCCATGAAATCCGCCAGGGCGTTGGTTAAACCGAAAGACATTAATAGGAATTCATAGTGACCATATCTTGTTCAGAAGGCCGTCTTAGGAATGTCAACCCCTCTTACCCTTAGTTGATGGTAGCCCGAATGAAGGTCAATCTTTGAAAAGTAACTCGCTCCTTGGAGTTGGTCAAACAAATCGTCAATTCTAGGAAGAGGATACTTATTATTTATAGTGACCTTATTCAATTGGCGGTAGTCAATACACATCCTAAGGGACCCATCCTTCTTTTTCACAAACAATACTGGAGCACCCCATGGAGATATGCTTGGTTGAATAAAACCTTTTTCTTACAAGTCCTTGAGTTGATCCTTTGATTCCTTCAATTTGGCCGGAGCCATTCTATAGGGAGGAATGGATATAGGTTGAGCATCCGGCAAGAGATCAATGCCAAAGTCTATTTCCCATTCTGGAGGAATGCCGGTCAAGTCATCGGGAAAGACTTCCAGAAACTCTCTCACCATGGGGACTGACTCTAAAGAAGGAGTCTCAGACTCAACATCCATGACCCTAATAATATGATAAACACACCCCTTGGAAATCATTTTCCTAGCTTTTAGACTTGAAATGAACTAACCTCTAGGGATACAACTCCCCCCCTTCCACTCTAACATGGACTCATTTGGAAATTGAAACTTTACTACCTGAGTTCTACAATCAATGGAGGCATAGCAAGCATGCAACTAATCCATACCCAAAATGACATCAAAGTCTAACATGTTTAATTCTATCAAATCAACCAAAGTGACTTTATGAGTGAAAGAAATAGTACAACTCCTATAAACTCATTTTGCTACCACCGAGTCACTAACCAGGGTAGAAACTGAAAAAAGTTCCTCTAACACATCGGGGAGTATTTCAAATTTCATAGCCACAAAAGGTGTAACAAAAGACAAAGTGGCACCAGGGTCTAACAATGCATAAACATCAATGGAAAAAACTTGTAACATACCGGTCACAACATCCGGGGAACCTTCTTGGTCACTCCGGGATTGGAGAGCATAGAAGCGGTTCTTCTTGGGAGCATCAGAATTTGAACTGCTAGGAGGGACTTGCTTGCCCTCTCTTCCTTGAACCTTTAGTATGAGACAATCCCTCATCAAATGACCACTTTTCCCACAATTATAGCAACCATCCGTGCCAACAAGGCACTTCCCCTCATGTTTCTTGCTACACTTGACATAATTTGGCCTTGCTTTAAAAGATCCACCACCATTACCTCCTTGTGGTTTAGGGTTAGATACCCTATATTTGTTGACCCTTGGGGTACTAGAAGGGCCTTGATTGGATAACCTTCTCTTGAACCTTGGTTTACCTTGACCCTCAAATCTACCCTTGGAAGAATTCCCATCATCAGTCCTTGCCCTCTTCATTTCCTTGTTCACTTGCTTGAGCTTTTGTTCCTCAATTTGTTCGGCATAAACCATAAGACGTGAAATATTCATACTTGGGATGAGCATTTCAGAGCGACATTCATTAACTGCCAAGTTGGATACCCCCATAACAAATTTGTTCATCTTGGCCCTAGAGTCCACCACCAAGGTTGGAGCATACTTAGACAATTGGGTGAACTTAAGGCCATACTCCTTCACACTCATACCTCCTTGGCGAAGGTTGATGAATTCTTGCATCTTTCATTCCCTCAACTCTAAGGGAAAGAATCTATCAAGGAACATCGACTTGAATAATTCCTAATCTACCGGGACCGCTCCTACAAGTCTCTCACCCTTCCATTGCTCATACCAAACTTGAGCCAGATCCTTCAATTGGTAGGCGGCTAGTTCTGCCTTCTCTTGGGAAGACACCCCCATCGCATCAACCACCTTAAACACTTCATAGATAAAACCTTGTGGGTCCTCCTCCACTTTAGAGCCATAGTACATAGGAGGATTCATTCTAGTGAAATCCCTTATCCTTGAAGCGGTTGTATTCACAATGGGGTTCACTTGAACTCTAGCATCCCTAGTGACTTGAGTTGTTAAATCATGTGTCAATGTTTGGAGAGCCGACCTTATTTCCATATTTTTCATAGCCCCCCCCCCATCAATAGGAGCTTGAGGCTCTTGAGGACCTTGGGGAGGAACTCCCTCATTCACAATATCCTCTTCCATCCTTCTTGCGGTCACCCTTTTTGTATTCATATCCTATAGACATAAGAGAAGGGATAGGAAAAGGACTTCATAGAGTTAAAACTCTAAGGCACGACTAAAGAGTGATGAAAATAAGTGAAAGTTCCTAAACATCTTATAGCCTCTCATTCATAAGTGTGGAGCACTTCACACTCATAAACAAGACTCTATTAGACGTGGTTCATGAGACATCATCCTAGAATCATTCTAAACCTGGTGCTCTGATTACTAAGTTTGTAACGACCCAGGGTTACCCACTAGACGAAACACGACGTACTTGACCCCAAAAGGGTCTCATACAAGCCCTTAGCATAATCATATACATATGGATTAAAATAATGCGGAATTTAAAACTTTTTATAATAGACGTGCACTCATAAAAGAAACATAAGAGTCTAGACTTTGTCTCAATCACCATCTAATACAATACAAAGTCAATAAGGGTCACACCCCTTTATACAACATAGTCTCAAAAATAGGAAATACAAAGAAACTAGAAATGAATGATGTCTTGTCATCGGACCATGAGGACTCACCTGTAACACCCCATATTTTACTCAGTTGAACTAATGGGTTCTAGAGTCTTTGGAAAGAATTTTGGTGTGTCGTAGAAGGGTTAAAATCAAAATAAATGGCTCCCGTACTTAGAATATCATGTTTAGGGGTTTTACGTCTGGGTACGACTCCTCAAGGACCACCCAAGGGGTCCTTGAGGAGGACCCCAAAACAGTCCCCCAAAACAGTCAAAAAGTGAGACCTACAGTTGCAAACCACGCCCTTTGGATCAACCTACACCCGTAGGTCACGGGCGTAGGTCAGGCGTGCAACACCCTGCAAAATAGGAGTCCCAGGTCCAAACCATAGACCCAAATCACACCCAGTAGACCCATCCATGGTCCGTGAATGGGGGATCTGTAGGTCTGCCCAGTTTTCAGCTTTTTAGTTTTTAGTTAAGTGCTTAGGGGTTAAGTTGGTAATTAATTAGGGGTTAAGTAGGTCAGTTAGTTATTTAATTAAGCTCATATAAATAGTTAATATACCCCTAAAACTAATTCATTAGCTCATTCATCTTAAGACCCCAAATTACTCTCCAAGAAATCCTCTCTCTAGAAGAAGAAGAAGAAAGGAAGTTGGGGCAGCAGCTTAGAGGGATTTTCACCATTGATTCAAGCTTTGTTTGGGGATTTGATTGAAGGTATGTGAAGCTTATTCATATATGGGGTCTTCCACTCATAGAGCCCCCTTAGTAATCCTGCAATGGTGGATCAAAAACCCAATTCTAGCTAGGGTTGTTCTGACATTGTGGGTAGGGCTTGGGTGTGATTCCAATCTAATGGATATCACCCAATTATGATTGATTTAGCTTTGATCTATGATAATATGATGATTTCGTGTGATTTCTATGATGAACCATAATCTAAATTGATGAATGTGATATTGGTGAGTTTATGCCATTAGGGGTGAAATTGAAGGTTCATGAGTGATCTTCCCAAATCTATGTCTTGTATTGTAATTGATCAAAATTAGGATCATATAAATATGAATTGAACTAGACCTTCTTGAATATGATTGATCTTGACTTGTAAAGTTGGAATTGAACCTTTAGGTCGAATTGTGGCTTGGATCACCTCGTAATGAAAAATGTGGTTGAATGTCTAGTAATCTAGGTTCATAATATGCCTTCATGATGTAGAGTCGTTGAGAATGAGGAGTCATAGTAATGAATGATGATCACTAGGGCTTAAGCAAGAAGCTTATATGATTAACTTTAGATCTTAAGGCTTTGAGAGTAAAACCTACATATGAGTCCAAGGCTAGTGAAGAGGATTGTGTTGAGAGACCTTTACCTACTTAATTCACCATATGAATCATAGTTGGTAGGAAGTGATAGGATCACTTATGTCATGATGATATCCTTGTCTAATGAAGAATTCTAGACAAAATTATAAACATGAAAATGAACTTAACATGAAAGACTTCTCACCTAGTAATGGTTCTAGGGTTGAAGGACTTTTCCTAACTAATTTAACCAAAGGCTAGCAAGCCTTTATACCTAGGTCATGGATGGTGATATTTGCTCACCAAGGTTTCAAACATAATGAACTAAGGTGTACCTAGGATAGTACCTCTTAGAGTTCAAAATAAGAAGTAACTTAGATAGACTTAGTAAAGTGTCTCCTAGGGTTCCCATGCTTTAAAAGAGGGCTAATATCTAAGTAAGGAACATGAGTATGATGACCTAAAGAAGTACTTAGTATGAGTAGTATTATGGGATGCTACTCATGCCTTGCACAAGTATGACTAACGGTTACCTTATGAGTATTGTCTTACGTGAGTGATACTTGATGGGTTGTTACTATAGATGCCTTCCAAGATAGGATTGACATGAAGTGATAATTCCTTTGTCTACATGAAGCAAGCTATTAGTTATATCAAATGATGGTGAATATGACTAGGATGACTTCAAGGTTATGCTTAGTGTGAATGGTTGTATGGGTTGCCTTTTATGCATTGCAAAAGTGAGCCTTGAGGTTACTTAGGAGTGTGGTACCCTTATGGTAAAAAGGTTTAATACTTGACTATGCATATAGACCATGATTAGGATGACCAAAAAGGGAAACTTGGCTTGGGTGGTATTATGGGATGCTATTCATGCTTTGCACTTGTATACTTTTGAGGTTACTTGAGAATGGTGCTATTTTGGTAAATATGGCCAAGAGTCAATTATGCTTGTGTAATACCTATAATGAAGACTTGGCTTATTGTGATTATGGCTTATCACCTATGCTCGTTAACTATGTCTGATGTTGACTTATATTTATGATGTTTGGTTTGATGATTGTGTTATGATCATGTTATTATCTCTTATGCTTATTTCTTATAGTGACTAACCATATTTGAGATGATCTTATGATGTTGTGCTAGCTTTTATACTTGGTACATTTTGTACTAACGCATATTGCTTACATTCAATCAAATGTAGGGTTGAGGAGATTAAGTTGCTTTGAAGGCTAGGTTTCCAAGGATCAAGAAGAAGTTGAAGAATTGGTGAGTCCTCATAGCTTCGAGGATGAACCCTTATTTCCTTTATGTCTTTATTTCATGTTTTGAAACTATTGTATGGGTTGTGTCCCAAGAGTTTATTCTTAAAAGTCGTATTAGATGGTTTGAGACAAAGTGTAGAAATTCTTCCGTTTGCTTTTATGAGAAATGACTTCGATTGTTAAAGTTTTAAATTTTTTCGTATTTTCTCCTATCTTATGTTAAGGATGTGCTAAGGGCTTGTATGTGACCCCTTTGGGGTTAAGTACACTATGTTACGTCTAGGGGGTATCCCTGGGTCGTGACAAACTTGGTATCAGAGAATAAGATTTTGAGATAAAATTTTAGGATTTTCTCAAACCACGTCTAAGTAGAGTCTTATTCATGGGTGTGAGTCGCGACACATTTTATGAATAGGAGGCTATTGGATGTTTAAGAAATCTCACTTCTTCATTCTCTAAGTCGTTCTATAGAGTTTATATCTAGTAGGTCTTTCTCCTAATCGTTGCCCTATGGTTTTTCTGGTTATGGCTAATACCTGGGCTACTGCTAGGAGGGATGGGGAAGACAATGTAGAACAAGAGGTTCCTCCACAAGTTCCTAACCAAGTTCCTCCTTAAGTTCCGAATGATGAAAGGGTCATATCTAATGTGGATATAAGGGTGACCTTCCAAACTTTGACCCAACTCATGACGGTTCAAATTCAAGCCGTCACCACTCAAGCTCAAGCCCTAACGGCTCAAGCCAATCGAGAAGTTAGGCCTCGGGTAGAGCCTAATGTGAGTACCATGGCCTTACGGTTGAGAGATTTTACTAGAATGAACCCTCCTATTTTCTTGGGTTCTAAAGTGAATGAAGATCCACAAGAGTTTGTGGAGAAGGTCTACTAGATAGTGGAGGCAATGGGGGTCACTTCTATTGAGAAAGCTGAATTAGCCGGATATCAATTGAATGATGTGGCCCAAGTGTGATATGCTCAATGAAAGGATAATAGGTCTATAGGAGCGAGTCCCATAAATTGGGAAGTGTTCAAGGAAGCATTCCTTGATAGGTTCTTTCCACGAGAAAATATGGAAGCAAAGGTGGTGGAATTTATCAACCTTCGCCAAGGAGGTATGAGTGCTCAAGAATATTCATTGAGATTCACTAAATTGTCCAAATATGCTCCATATTTGATGGCAAATCCTAGAGATGAGATGAGTCGATTTGTGACCGGAGTATCTGAGTTCATTGAGGAGGAGTGTCGTGCGGCAATGTTCCATGAAAACATGGATATCTCAAGGTTGATGGTTCATTCTCAACAAGTTGAGGAGTCAAAGCTTAGGAAGAAAAATAGGGAAGTTAAGAGACCTAGAACTGATGATAGGGATTTCTCCAATTCTAGCTACGAGGGATATGATCAACCTATGACACAACTAAAACTTTCCAACCAAGAGATGGTGTTTAAACCCAAGCCTCTAGGAGGGAGTAATAGTGAATCAGTGTTGCTTAAGCGTACTAGCTCCAAGTGTGAGAGAAAGCATTATGGTGAGTGTCTAGCCGGAGAGGAAGGGTGCTATGGTTGTGGTAATGAGGTTCATAAGAAGAGAGACTGTCCACTCCTTAGGGCTAAAGGGAGGGAGGCAAAGTCCAAGGCTTCCAAGTAATCATAGGTCTTATGCTCTCCAATCTAGAGAAGATCAAGAGTGATCTCCTCATGTCCCTTCCGGTATGTGTTTCGTGCTTTAGTAAAATTTCCAGATTTCTTGTCTTTTGGGACTTGTTATGTTGGATTTGAAGTTGTTTTTCGTATGCATGATGTTTAGAAAAGTTTGTATAGGCTTACTCCCAAGTGGGGGATAGTGTGCCTATCTAGTAGGGTTATTGTGTACTTTATGTGTTTCCATGATTTCCTTATATGCATGTTCATGAAATTGTTTTGGTATTGTTAGAAATGACTTTTATACATTGTTTCCTCATGTTGTGGAGGCCTCATGCGTTGAATTATGAACAGGCCCTAGTTTTTGGAGTTGAAAGGTTCCTCCTTGAATAGATGCTTTATGACAGAAAAATGCATTTAGGCTCCATGTGTATGTGATGAGCATGATGTAGCTAGGAGATGTAAGTTTCCCCTTTAAAATGAGTAGATATAAAGTTTAGTGCATTTTGGATTGGTAGAAGTAGTTCCTACTCCCTTGTGTCGCTTTGAGTGTGTTTAGCTTGGAATTGAAGTTTTCTTCCTTGATAGTGTGCATTAGATGTAGTACATTCATAGTGGGCTGCTAAGCTAGATTTTAGACTTTACAAAGTGTTTAAAGTGTCATTCGAGGGAGAATGTTCCCAAGTGGGGGATATTGTAACATCCCATATTTTAGTTAGTTGAACTAGTGAGTTCTAAAGTCTTTGGAAAGAGTTTTGGTGTGTCGTATGAGGGGTAAAATAAAATAAATGGCTCCCATACTTATAATATCATGTTGAGGGGTTAAACGTCCGGGTATGACTCGCCAAGGACCACCCAAGGGGTCCTTGAGGAGGACCTCAAAACAGTCCCCCAAAACTGTCAAAAAGTGTGACCTACGGTTGCAAACCACGCCCCTTAGATCAACCTACATCCCGTAGGTCATGGGCGTAGGTCAGGCCTTCGACACCCTGCAAAATAGGAGTCCCAAGTCCGAACCACGTCCCGTAGACCCAACCATAGTCCGTGGATGGGGGATCCGTAGGTCTGCCTAGTTTTCAGCTTTTTAGTTTTTAGTTAAGTGCTTAGGGGTTAAGTTAGTAATTAATTAGGGGATAAGTAGGTCGGTTAGTTAGTTATTTAAACTCCTTTAAATAGTTAATATATCCATAAAACTAAGTCATTAGCTCATTCATCTTAAGACCCCAAATTACACTCCAAGAAATACTCTCTCTAGAAGAAGAAGAAGAAAGGAAGTTGGGGCAGCAGCTTCGGGGGATTTTCACCATTGATTCAAGCTTTGTTTGGGGCTTTGATTGAAGGTATGTGAAGCTTATTCATATATGGGTTCTTCCACCCATAGAGCCCTCTTAGTAATTCCACAAAGGTGGATCAAAAACCCAATTCTAGCTAGGGTTGTTCTTACATTGTGGGTAGGGCTTGGGTGTGATTCCAATCTAGTGGATATCACCCGATTCTGATTGATTTAGCTTTGATTTATGATGATATGATGATTTCATGTGATTTCTATGGTGAACCCTAATCTAAATTGATGAATGTGATATTGGTGGGTTTATGCCATTAGGGGTGAAATTGAAGGTTCATGAGTGATCTTCCTAAATATACTATGTCTTGTATTGTAATTGATCAAAGTTAGGATCATATAACTGAATTGAACTAGATCTTATTGAATATGATTGATCTTGACTTGTAAAGTTGGAATTGAACCTTTAGGTCGAATTGCGGTAGAATGTCTTGTATTCTAGGTTCATAATATGCTTTCATGATGTAGAGTCGTTGAGAATGTGGAGTCATAGTAATGAATGATGATCACTAGGGCTTAAGCAAGAAGCTAATATGATTAACTTTAGATCCTAAGGCTTTGAGAGTAAAACCTACATATGAGTCCAAGGCTAATGAATAGGATTGTGTTGAGAGACCTTTACCTACTTAATTCACCATATGAATCATAGATGGTAGGAAGTGATAGGATAACTTATGTCATGATGATATCCTTGTCTAATGAAGAATTCTAGAGATAATGCTAAACATGAAAATGAACTTAACATGGAAGACTTCTCACCTAGTAATGGTTCTAGGGTTGAAGGACTTTGTAACGACTCGGAAAATGATAGAATGAACTACAGCCTTGATGTTTGGGTTAGTGTTAGCTTAGGTTGATGTTTATGCTGTTTTAGAACTTAAATGGAGCTAGGTAGGCATCCTAGGGTGCAAGCAAGGGCCTAGGCTAGCAAGTTAGGGTGAAAGAAGCCTTGTCCTTGGAAGGACTGTTTGGCGATAGGACTGCTAGATCGCCTAAGGGGTTGGCGAGTCGCCCTTATGCCCTATGGTTGCCTAGTGGACTGCCCATTTGACCAGCCTTTGAGTGATCCCACTGGAATAGACGGGCAAAGGGCAGATTTTTAAAGTTACAACTTTTAGGGTCAACTTCAAATGATGATATCTTTTAGCTCAAAACGAATTAGGTGAACCATTACCTATCCAATTAAAGGTATCTGAGTCCTCTTTCCAACACCACCGAGTTTGCTCTTTTCTGATCTCGGAGTAAAAAGGTATGCCCAAAATAGTGAAGCACTGTCAAAAAGGACGAGCTTAGACGGGTTTAGTGAAAACTTTTAAGTTTAACTTTGTGGGTCCTTAATTCTTTTCCTAAGTTGAGTCCCTATTATTCTTTACCTTTCCTAGCAATTATAAAACTCTTTTAGACCAAAATTCTTCCATTTAAGTCACTCCAATTAGAATTAAAAAGAAACCCACCTCCTCTCAAATATTTCTCTCTCTACAATACTCCATTGAAGAAGGTCAAGAACTTGGAGCTAGGGATTGGATTGAAGGTGGTTTCTTCATCAAATTTCTTGGGGAATCTTAGAAAAGATATGGTGACCCTTGATCCTTGATTATCTTTCCTTCAAGGAGTCCATTAAAAAGGGTTTCAAAAGTCTTCAAAGAACAAAACTTCTATTTTCTATTCTAGGTATGGGTTCATGGGTAAAATGTTTTCAAAGTCATTATATTGGTAAATTGAAGTTCTATTTATGATTTTAAGATGATTTTATATGAAACTTCTTCAAGAACCCATGTTTTCATTAAAAGCCTAGAATTTGCTTATGAAGTGGGTTTAATGCCTATGATTTAATGTTGATGAAATTGTGTTTAGATCGGATT
>JAJONQ010040004.1:0-12716 GCA_036250385.1 Solanum microdontum
ACTCTCCACACTTCCATCTGCACAATCAACACACCATTATTTTATCAAAGCAAAAGAATGCATTAAATGGTTTTGGGTTGCCTCCCAAACGGCGCCTTAGTGAATGTCGTGGCACAACGTAACTCAACAACTTCAAACCTCACTCTTGGGGTTAGCCATAGTATCATTAGGCAAACCCTTTTGCTGTCTCGAATAAAGGTGAGACAAGATATGACCCATCTGGGTCTCCTACTGCTGATTGAAAGAGAATGGGAGGTAACGGTCTAGCTAAGGGTAGAAACATCTTCTTTCATGTCTTTCAGCATTTTGTCTGACCCTTCAACTTTGTTGAGGATAAGCGAGAGCATATCCTCAGACCTATGACCTTACGAATCCTTGGGCTTCTGGTGGTCTTGGGGAGGCACATATCAATCCTTCTCCACATCATTCCAGTTTGGATTTCGGTCCTTCCATTCACAATCTCTATCCTTCCATCCTTCGTCTCTAGCCCAGCCTTGGTTACCACCCTTCCTTGGGTAGTTTGAACGATAGCCCCCGCCTTGATTTGCTAGAAAATTTACCTCCTTGTTATATAGGGCTTCAAATTTTATCTCTTCAGGATTTGCACACCCGACCCCCACAGCGTTGACACTACGAGCACCAGGCCCCATGACATTTTTGGATAGAACGTCAAGCTGTGTCATGATTTTGGCCATGTTTTGGTCTCTCTCATTGTCTTTTTCAATCTGCTTGAATGTGAGAAGGGATACTTGGTCCTCGTGAGTGTAACATGCTCTGTTGATGGTTGTCATGCCATCTAAAAGTTGGGTTGCTATTGCATATGGCTACTGCATTAAGCCTCCAGGCGAGAGTTGGTCAGTGACATCTTTGTTTACTGAATCTAAACTCCGGTAAAAGTATTGAAGTAGCATGTTGTCTGGCAAATTGTGGGTTGGGCATTGCAGCACCAACTTTTTGAACCTTAGCCAAGTTTTGTGCAGAGGCTCTCCTTCTAGACGTTTAAAGCTCTGGATGCTATCCCGAAGTGACATCATCTTTGAGGGAGAGAAAAATTGCACTAGAAATGCGGTTACCAACTCCTCCCAAGAAGTGATGGATTCACGTGGTAGCTCGGCTATCCACTTGCACGCCTCTCCCATCAACGAGAAAGGGAATAGCCTCAACCGAACGGACTTTTGGGAGATGTTTTTGGATGAGAATGGTCCGCACACATATACAAAGTTTAGAAGATGCTCATGAGGATCCTCATGAGCCAGTCTGCTGAAAAGACCCTTTAGTTGCAAGAGTTCCAACATGGTGCTCGTTAGATGGAACACTAAGTTTCCCTTGGCTGGGGGTAAACGGATGGCTCCAACACCTCCCATGAGATAGGGGCCATTGATGTTGGGTTCTTCGACATCGTTAAGATTTCCGATGTCGTATTGGTGGCCTACTTGGCTACCGTTGCTACCATTAACACTCATGCTTTCTGAAATATTCACAGAGCAAACAAAACAAAACTAAAAATTAGGTAAGTAGACTACAACTAATAAGAACAAAAATTCTACTAATCTAAAAATTCTCAAATAACTCTACTCCCCAGTAACGGCACCATTTTAATGTTTGCATAATCAGACACAACTTCCGATGCAAGTGTCTACGATAGTACAATAGTTTAGTAACCCAACCAAGGGTTGGGATCGTTCCCAAGAGAGTGGTTTTGAGAATTAATTGAAAAATAAATTTTAGTTCTAACTAGTCGTAGCTAAAGACATTAATGATTAAAAACATTGTAAATTAAAGGGGGACACAAGGGTGTCAATTAACAATGGGGGGTTTTGTCACTAGTAAGTAAAAACGGCAAAATAAACAGGGATTTCAATGTAATGAGAGGGTATCCTTGGGATGTGACAGGAATACGGTATAAGCTAGATTATTGGGTACATGCTTTCGATAAAAGATTCATAGAATAATTGTGACTAGGCTAGACTTTAAGGGGGATAAGCTCTCTCTCGAGCAACTTACCCCATTTCAAATGCGTTCCTCTCGGACACCCACTTGCTGCATGAAGACCAGCCTACGCCTTAACCCACTCACTCTTTTGAGCTGAGTGTGTGGACATGGGACTAGGGTTCACTCTCTCGAGTTGAACCTCATGTCGACCCACTCATACTGGCCATCAATATAGTGGTCTTAGTTATACGAACTCACTCTCGAGCAAGCCGAAAACACATAAATAAACTTGTATTTGCAACTACAAATTAATTAAATTCATCCACAACCACTAAACGAAATCACATTTAAACTACAAATAGACTATCAGCAAGTAAGACCCAACAATTATCTTAACCCATATTCGCTAAATCACACCCCAAGAATTGGGGTTTTTAGCCGCACATGTATAAGAGATAGAAATTTATACCAAATTGAGCTTGCATTCAACTGGGTATGAAGATTTAAGTCTTGATACTGGCCAAAACTGAAGAATCCAAGTTACCCAAATCCAAATCTTGAAGATGAAACCCTTGGAAACTTCAAGTCTACAAAACCCTATCAAACTTAGAGCAAAAATATCAAAAAGTACTATTCTATATGAAAATTATAATAATTGTTCGACTCTTAAAACTACAACTCTAACTAGTATTTATAGTTTTCACAGATTTGTGCTGCAGCGGATCATTCGGCGTCGTTAGTCAGAATTATCGATCAACTCAGCAATTCACTTTTTGGTGTAGTTAATCACCATCTTGCACCATCCTTCCGTATCGTCGTGCTCTGGGTCATTGGGCGACATGGTACTGCATCGCGGAACTTCTCGGCGATACGCCGACTGCTCCCTTTTTTCGCCGACTTGATCCTTTCCTTCAGGGCTCACCACACTAGAACAAAAGGTGAAGTAAGACCCTTCGGCAACTCGCCAAGTGGACTCGGCAATCCTCAGTCCTTTATTTCTTCGTTCTTTTCAGCCTTTTCGTTCCTTTTTGCGACGTAATGTCCATGCTTTCCTTCTAACTTCAAATACCTGAAACTTATATTGAGATAAAATAAGCAATTGAGGACACAATTTCTATTAAAATATAGCCCTAAATGAGTCCAATTTGTGGACTCATCAACACCCCCAACTTAAAATTTTGCTTGTCCTCAAGCAAACTCAAGTTCAGCTATTCAAAAAGGGTGTCTCGAACAGTGTTACACAAGACTTAATGATGAGTGCACACAACAAAACTCAATCTACTTATGCAAGGATCAATGGTGTACTCAAAGATTCAAATTGTGACACACCATTTCCAAAGATTCTCAAGCTCGCAATACTTGCTTCAAATGCAAGTTCAAGCTCAACAAAAGCTTTCGAATACCCTCACACAAATGATGATTCCATTTTCACACGCAAAGGTATAATCATTTTAAAGTTCAGGAATCAGATACAACTCTCACACTCACAAAGATGAACACAATGCATGCTTTCAGCCATAGGTTTGCTTGTATTTTCCAATCAACATTTGTTTTGACTTTCTCAAGATCACAAAGGTCTTAACAAGGTTTGTAACGGGGTTGAGTGTAAAGGTATGGTCATTTAGGCTCAGTGATTTTTATCCTCATGAAATCTGGTGCTGTCAACACTTCTTTTTTTTTCTTCATCATTTTCATTAGTGCAACATAGTTTATCCTGTTATTCGCTTCCCATGGATTGTTTGGGAACCCCATCTCTTTTGTACTTTATTCCACAACTTCCTTTTTCATTCTTCTTCTTTCTCTTCTCTTTTTTTTTTTAAATATGGAGGGATTCCCTTTTTCTCAGCACCACAAGTTAAGGGAGACTTTTATTGCACTTCCTGACTTTCTCTTTTATTTTTACCACACCCCCAACTTAGCTATTCAATTAACCACAACTTAAGAGGATTATAGGCAATGGATAAAGAAAGGTTTAGTGTTCATCAAGTTTCTTCCAAAGAAGGGTCAGGCTCAAGGGGTGTTGAACAGAGAATCACACGCTCACAAGGTAGGTCACAAAAGAGGTATATGTCAAATTGGTTCACATTCTTCGAAGTTGCCTAAGAACATATCAAGAGAAAGTCTTACTTAGTTAACCGGACCAACATGGCAAATTCTAGGTGTTGTCATACATGGTTTCAGGTAAGCTTATCACACAATGCATCAACACTTGAGTCAAACTTGATTGGGTGTTCAGTTAGTAGACTCTTCCAAACGTGGGGTTATGGTTCACAATGGATGGGAATCGTCTTTCATAACGAATTTGAAAGCCAAGAAAGGTTTTGATTCGACTTTGGTTGAATTAAAGGAAGCAGTGCTTAAAAAATCCGTTGAGGCTTTCTCCCAAGGGTAAGGTGGGGTGCTTCGCTATCAAGGTCATTTGTGTGTTCCCAATATCGATGACTTGAGAGAAAAGCTCTTAGCAGAAGCCCATAGTTCTCGATATTCTAATTACCCGATAGCCACCAAGATGTACCGTGACTTGCGGGAAATCTATTGGTGGAATGGGATGAAGAAAGATATTGCGAAATTTGTGGCTAAGTGTCCCAATTGTCAACAAGTGAAAGTTGAGCATCAGAAACCGGGAGTTTTATCCCAAGATATTAGCATTCCTACTTGGAAGTGAGAAGATTTGAATATGGACTTTATTGTTGGTTTGCCTCGCACCCAGCGGCAACATGACTCGATTTGGGTTATAGTAGATCGAATGAAAAAATCGACTCATTTAATCCCTGTCAAGGTTCCTTAGCAGAAGACTATGCTAAGTTGTACTTGAGCGAAATGGTAAAGTTGCATGGAGTGCCTTTATCCATTATCTCCGATCGTGGTACCTAGTTCACTTCTTAGTTTTGGAAATCTTTCCAAAAGGGTCTTGGTACTCGTGTTGATCTTAGTACGACCTTTCATCCAAAAACCCATGGGCAAGCAGAGCGTACTATCCAAACTTTGGAAGATATGTTGAGAGCATGTGTAATTGACTTCAAGGGTAATTGGGATGATCACTTGCCTTTGATTGAGTTTGCCTACTACAATAGCTATCACTCAAGTATCGATATGGCTCCATTTGAGGCACTTTATAGTAGGAGATGTAGATCTCTTATAGGGTGGTTTGAAGTGGGCGAAATCTCTTTGATAGGCCCTACGTTGGTACATGAGTCTATGGAAAAACTTCTACTTATTAGAGAAAGGTTGAAAACAACTCAAAGTCGGCAAAATTCGTATGTTGATGTTAGAAGAAGAGATCTTGAGTTTGATATGAATGATTGGGTTTATTTGAAAAATTCACCCATAAAGGGTGTAATGAGATTTGGTAAGAAAGGGGAGCTTAGTCCCCGATATGTAGTCCCATATCAAATTTTGAGGCATATTGGTAAGGTTGCTTATGAACTTGAATTGTCTAATGAATTGGCATCAGTGCGTCTAGTTTTCCATGTCTCCATGTTGAATAAATGTGTTGGTGATCTGACACATCTATAGTTCCCTTAGAAGATTTGGGAGTTAAGGAGAATCTTTCATATGAGGAAGCACCAGTTGAGATCTTAGACCGGCAAGTCAAGAAGTTAAGAAATAAAGAAGTTGCTTCCGTGAAAGTGTTGTGGAGGAATCAGTTAGTTGAGGGTACTACTTGGGAGGTCGAGGCCGATACGATGTCCCGTTATCCTCATTTCTTTCCTTCTACCCCTATTCTAGCTTGAGGTATTGAGTTCCTCATGGTTTACTCCTTTGGTGTCACATGTCTTAGATATTCCGATGATTTCCTCATTTAGGCATGTTCATGAAAAAGCTCAAGTTTTGAGAAAATGTGACAATTTGATTGATTTCTGCATGTTTATGTGCATTTGAGTATGAGTTGCATATAGACTTCATGATATAATATTTTGAACATGCTTTAGCTTGGAGTTGATGTTTCCTCCTCAGATATGTGCATTTATGTAATTGCATGCATGTTGGGCTGTTAGGTTTAAGTTACTACCCTCCTTATGATGTCTTGAATCTCATTCGAGGACGAATGATCCCATGGGGGAGATAATGTAACACCTCGAATTCAAAAAGACAGGAAAATTCAGTTTTTCAGAAATCAGGTGCTAGTTCTTAAGGTGCCATCCACGGACCGTAGGTGGTGTCCGTGGTTCGCCAGTTAATTTTTTTCAAAAATGTCAAGTTTTCTATATTTTTCAACGGTTCACCAGGATGGTCTGTCGTCCAATGTACGAGCCGTAAATAAGTTTTGTAGGTGAGTCCAAACTTAGAGATTTTAAGGTCAAAAGTTGAGGACCACGGTTGGGACCCACATCTCGTCGGTTGGACCACTGCCCTTGGGTGAGTCATGTCGTTGGAGGTCTAAAAACTTTGGCTTCTAAAACCAATCAACGGAGGGACAGGACGGTCTGTAGGTGGACCCACGGACCATAGGTCCCCACCATCGACGGGTTCGGCAGTTATTTTCTCAAGGGATATTGGGTCGTTTCCAAATTATTTTATCCTAATACTTTGTCGTTTTACCCTTCACCAAAACCCCCATATAAGTGTTTTTAACCCCAAAATTTCCCAATTGAAATCATTCTCTCAAATTTACAAAAGAAGAACAAATCTTCCTCTCAATTATTTCTCTCTCTAGAAAGCTTGAAGAAGAAGAGTTCAACCTAGGGTTTCAAGTCAAGTCTCTTAATCCTCCATTGAAGTTAAGAAATTGGCATTGAGGTATGATATTTTTCATCCATGGAGCCCTTTCCTCCATGGAGTTCCCAACTTCTCCAATTTTCAAAGTTAGAAATCCCCAATTGAGTTAGGGTTTCTCTTTTATATTATGGTTCTCTTAATTATTGATTTAATTGATTGATCTATGATCTTTTGTGTATGAATTGATTTAATCACATGTTTTTATGATGATCCCCCATGAACCCATGTAATGCCCATCTTTTTTTAAGTTATGATTATATGATGTGGGTTTTGGATTATAAAAGAAGAGTTTATGAAATCAAGCATGTTCTTATGAAAATGATGTAAATGTTTTAAGGATGCATTGAGAGTGAATTATCAATGATGTTGTTGTTGTTGTGTATTTGAAAGGATTTTCTCATATACACAAGAAAGCATGATTGTGAAAGGTTTTCTCACATAATAAGGGTTCTTAGGGTTGAAAGGTCTTCTCACCTAAAATGAACCAATGTTAAGGAGCTATCCTAATGATTGAGGCAAGAGGCGATTACCCATGCTCTCTAATTGAAAGAGAATAGGTGATTACCCATATCATATGATGTAAGGACAAGAGGCAATTACCCATGTTCCTTTCAGAATTAAGATGAATATGATTAAGAACTAATTTGTGGAAGTTAAACTTAGTACCGAGTGGACAAGTGGCGATAACCTGTGTCCCATAAACTATGTGCCAACATAGGATTGTCTCGATAGAGATTAGCTAGTGGATCCACATAAGCTAGAAGTTCATGGTCCTTACCTTGGCAAGTAGGACACCCATTTTCGGTGTGGGAGACACCAGATTCCATGTTGATAGATCACATGGTCTTATATGTCGGTTAAGGCTACTTCCCACAAGCAAGCTATGATGAACTAAGGTTACTTCAAGAAGTAACTTACGGATGTTTATGATGATGTTCAATTGCATTGATCATGTTTTACAACTTATGTTTTCTAACATCCAAGATTCATGTTTTAGCTTGATAAATGCATGTTCATGAAAATGCCCCTTTTTAGCATGGCTTTATATGTTTTATGCATGGCTATCATACTTGGTACATATTTGTACTAACACATACTCTTGCCTACATTTCCCCAAATGTAGGGTCTGACAGTCAGGTTCCCTGTTTCATGGCTAGAGTTCTTTGAGGAGATTTGAGCTTTGGTGAGTCTTTATGCTTCGAGGACCGTACATTTAGTATTTTCAGTCTTTTCTTATTTTTAGTTTTGGAACATGATGTACGGGCTACGCCTAGATTCATTCTACTGTGCTAGATGGCTTTGAGACGATGTTTAGACTTCCGCTTTATTGTGATAAACTTTTAGACTTGAAATGTTTCTCTTTATCTCTTTGATATTCTATTTCTTGTATGATGAATGCTAAGTGGCTTGTATGGGTCTCTCGGGGTCATGTATGCCATGTTACGCCGAGAGGCTACCTTGGGTCGTGACAGTTATGTGCATTTTGATGAGATTGCATTATGATTGGGCTGTTAGTTTCACTCCTATTCTTTTCGTGCTAGTTGAGTTCCATGCAAGGAAGAATGTTCCCAAGGGGGAGATATTGTAACACCTCAGATTCGAGAAAGTCTAGGAAGGGGTGTAACGGACTTGCCAAGATCCAAAACTGGACCATAGGACCATCCACGGAGCCCTAGATGGGCTGTGAAGGGGACTATGACCTGTTATGGTGCTCGTGATAAGAATGTAGAACCTGCCCCAAGCAGTTCCCTCCCACGGACCCTTAGATGGGCCGTGAAGAGGGAGACGGGTTGTACAAGTAGTCGTGAAGGGGGTCAAGTAAGTAGGGCTTCTCCCCTAGCAAATGTTCAAGGGCCACGGGCGTCAAAACGGCCTGTGAAGCCCCACACGGACCGTGATGTCGTCCATGAAGGGTTTTCATCAGACTTAAAGTTGAGGATCAACTTCAAATAATCATATATTTTATAGCACAAAATGAATTAGGTGACCCATGACCTATCAAATTAAAGATCTCTGAGTCCTCTTTCCAATGCCTCCGAGTTTGCCTAATTCCAAGTTGGGAGTAAAATGTTATGTCCAAAATAGTGAAGCCCTGTCGGGCAGAAATTCTTCACGACCCGGTAGTGCATGACAAGCCATTAAGGCCTCCTTGATGCCAATTCGGCAGTTTTTAAGTCAAGGATTGTAGGGTCTTTTCCTAATTGTTTTAACTCAATACTATGTTGTTTTTCCTTCTACCCAAACCCTATATAATGATTTTAAACCCCCAAATCACCCAAACTCAATTCATTCTCTTAAAATTCCTAAAGAAGATCAAGCTCCTCCTCTCAAATATTTCTCTCTCTCGAAGTTGAGCAAGAAAGCTAGGGTTTCAAGATCAAGCCTCATAATCCTCCATAACTTCCAAGCTTTTGGCATCAAGGTATGATAGTTTTCATCCATGGAGCCCTTTCCTCCATGGAGTTCCTAAATTCTCCAATTTTCAAGTTAGAAATCTCCAATTGAAGTTAGGGTTTTCTTCCATGTTATGGATTCCTTTCAATGTTGATTTATTTGATTGATTTATGGACTTTTATGCATGAATTGAAGCAATTGCATGTTTTAAGTTGATTTCTCATGAACTCATGCTTAACACATGTTTTTTTTTTATCATAAACCATGAAAGATGAATTTATGAAGATATGCATGTCCTTATGAGGAGATTGATGTAATGAAGTTGAGAATGCATTGACTTTGAAAACATGATGGAACTTATGAATTATTGAAAAGAATGCATCTTCATGAAAGTATGTTTATGACTCAAGAAAGCTTATACATGAGATTGTATATATGTTCTATGAAGCTTTACTGCATGACATGAATGACATCTAGATTTGCCTTCAATGCTTTTCGGACTATTTTCCTAAATTAGGTCTTGATTAGTATGGTATCTGGATATGCCATCAATGATTATAGGCCACGACTTTAAAATTATTTCTATAAGTAGTAGGGCATTTCTAGAATAAAGTGATTGTCTATGGGCCTTAAAAGCTATTATGAAAAGATCATGGATGGTGAAAGGTTTCTTCACTCATCGTCTAAGGAGCTATCCTATGATAAGACAAGTGACGACTACCCATGTCTTATAAAGATAAGACAAGTTAAAATTAATAACTACTCTGTGAGATTTATGCTTAGCACCAAGAGGATATTGAGATGGAAGCTCCACCGTGTTGAGGTCGGGTTTCTAGTAGCAATCTCCTTATCCCTTACCTATGTTCCCCCATAGGATGATTGTCTAGATAGACATTAGCTAGTGGATCCACTTTAGCTCAGAACCATGGTCCTACCTTGGCAAGTAGGGCAACCTTTTTCGGTGTGGGAGACATCGGGGGTCCATGTTATAGCTCACATGGTCTTTATGTCGGTTGAGGATACTTTCCACAATAATGAATCAAGGTTACCTTTAAAGCATCTCACATGTGTTCAAAGATGATTTTACTTGCATTGATCATGATTACGATTATGTTTTTGAACTTCTTATCTTATGTTTTAACTTAGTCTTCGGATATCATGAAAATGTCAATTTTATCATAATTTCACATATTTTATGTATTGCTATCATACTTGGTACATGTTTGTACTAACGCCTACTATTGCCTACATTTACCCAAATGTAGGGTCAGACATTTAGGGTTTACAGTTTTATGGCTAGAGGTCATTGGAGAAATATCGAGTTGTGGTGAGTCCTTATAATTTGAGGACCGAACTTTTAGAGATTTCAGTCATTTCTTACTTTCATATTTTGCACGTGATGCCAGGGTTACGTCCCGGTCACTCTTGATGTATTAGATGGCAAATGAGACAAATGTAGACTTCCGCTTTACTTTGATAAAACTCTTAGACTTTGAAATGTTTTCTTTTAATATCTTTTGAACTTCTTATATCTTGTCTATGCATGCTAAGTGGCTTGTGTATGACCTCTCGGGGTCCTATACGCCATGTTACACCTAGGGTGTACCTTGGATCGTGACACATCTCATAACCTTAAGTCTTAAAGTTACTTTACTCATTAAATTCCTGATGCGCTCTGTCCATTCAAACCATGTTCTGACCTAGAACTGGACTTTGAGATGTCAAAAGATTTAAATCTAGCATGTAAGTAACTCCTTTCTTCACCCATGTACAATTTGTGGTTTTAAAATCTGAGATAAGTGAAAGAAAGAAGCTTGAAACTAACACAAAAGGTAATAGCTTGGTTTGAAGATGACAAATGAAAGTTTCTGACCGAAGAGTTTACTGGAAAAAGGGTGATCTATCCTCCTAAGAAGTAGGAAAGAGAGGATTTTTGGGAAAAGTGCCTGAGAGCATTTTTAAACCTTATAGCAACTTTGTTGGACGGTGAAAGGTTCCAACTTATATATGGTGGACAATATTGAAAGAGAGGAATTCTAGATGTTTTGAAAATAGGAGCAACTATATCCAACAAATGAAGATGAATTGTATTTTGCTCTTTAGTTTTTGGTGTAGACAGTCTCACTCGGTAGAAACTGTGGAAATTCTAGATGTATTAAGCTCCCTATAGAAGACTAGAATAACTCCAGTTTCTTAAGAGTCTTTTGATGTAAATATGGTGCAAGTACAACAAATGTACTGAATGATCTTAATCATTGATAGAAATACACAAAGTTATCGATTTAAAAAAAGGCATGGGAAGAATGTTACAATATTATATGAAGACAATACTACTTATGACTCAACGCTAGAAGATGTATGATTTTCTTCAAGAGAAATGTTACAATATTCTATGAAGACGATCTTACTTGTGTAGCTCTATTGAATAAAGAATATATTGGAGAAGACCAAATACAATACATTCGTCAAAGTTCTTTTTCAGATACGAGCTTTGACAAGATGTATACCAGATTGGAATGTGTCATCTTTGAGAAATAATGTGATGTTCTCATAACGGGGAGTAAAATACGCACACTTTTTTTCCTTAGCCAGGTCTTGTCCCATTGAATTATTCTAGCAAGGTCTTTATGAGACAACAAACAATACGTATTAAAAGTTATGTGCTCTTTTTCCTTTGCTAAAAAAAATTTCCAACGAAATTTTTTCTAGTAAAATTTTAATGAGACACATTATCACTCAAGGCATGAACAATCAAGAGGTGTGTTATGAAACTAATTGTGCATATCCATCTTTCCAGAAATGAAGTCTCCACTCCTCACTTTAATGATATTAGCTCCCAAACTTCCATAATCTTTCCTCATAACTCTCACAAATAATGTTATGTTTATGACTAACCTTTTTGTATGGCTCTATGTAACATTATAAATAGAGGCCTGATAATTCATATGGTATAAACTTAAAAAATTGGGAAACAGTTGAAAAAAAAAAAGTCACTCATCTATTATCTCTCATTTATGGTGTATTTTATTTCTACTCTTTTTGCAAAGAAAACAAATAAATATTTGTGTAGTTGGGGCCAATAATAGACAAGCCCATATTTATTTTCTGAAGAGAGGCGGAGGTTTCGGGTGGAAGTTGCAGCCCAAGCAAAACCTGGTGAGCTCACAAACTCCTGCATACAGCTCTGAAATACTTATCAAATAGTGTAGACTGTAGAGAAGGATTATCAAGAATGGCGTGCAGGAGCGTGTTCAGAACGGTATTCTTAAAGGAACCATGGTTATCTCTTCCAAGGAATCCCACCTCTTTTCCTGTACCATTGTTTTATAACCACAAATCTTCTTTATCCATTTTGCCTTGTCGCTGTAAATGTAAATCCCCAACTTATAGAAGAACTCAGCTTCTTAATTGCTCCAATAACGGGAACCCATCTACCTCTGAAGACGATCGTCCTCCTCAAGAAGTTGTCCTAAAGGCCATTTCAGGTCCTATAACCATTTCCAACCAAAAATAATTTTGTTCAGTTTCTCTCTGGGTTTTCATTTTTACATCGAATTGTTAATTGCAAATGTAATATATATATATATATATATATAACACAACTTGCTAACGTGATGTATACCAATATGAGAAATGAAGATTATATAGTTGTTTGAAAGCTGTAGTTTGTT
>JAJONQ010040005.1:0-32085 GCA_036250385.1 Solanum microdontum
GACATGAGGTTCAGCCTGAGAGGGTGAGCCCTAGTCCCATATCCTAACACTCAGCTCGAGAGAGTGAGTGGGGTAAGGCGTAGGCTGGTCTTCATGCGACAAATGGGTGTCCGAGAGGAACACATTTGAAACGGGGTAAGTTGCCCGAGAGGGAACTTATTTCCATTTAAAGCTTAGCCTAGTCACCATTGTCTTGCAAATTTCCTATTGAAAGAATATACCCAACGATTTATCTCAACTTGTTTTGTGGTCACATCTCAAGAACTTCTCCCCATACTTGATTTTCTCTTTATTTTTTTTGTTTTAGCTATACCTGTGACAAACTCCCATTGATATTTGACATTCTAGTGTCATCCACTTGAATTTACTTTGTTTTTATTGGATAATTTCTCAAACTATAGCTAACTAGAACGAAATTCTAGCCTAACTACTATTTTCACTACTACTCCCTTGGAAGACGACCCCAACCCTCAGTTGGGTTACTATATTATTGACGATCGTAGACACTCGTATCGTAGGATAGTTTCGTTGGTCACAATAAGCATCAAAAAGCAAACGAAGAGGAACTCATTACCTCAAACTAGAATAGGAGGGAAAAGATGAGGATATCAGGACATTATAACGGCTTCGACTTCTGATTTAATGCTTCAAGAACACCTCATCCAATTCTAGGTGTTCAACGATCGTAAATTAGTATAAAACCCAACTAAGTGAGTTAGGATTGAATCCCACAGGAGCGGTACGTGTTTAAGATTCAATAGGGAAGCATGAACATGGTCAAATTAGTCATAGGAATAAAAATTATCGAATAAAGACATCATTCAAATCAGGGGGTGATACAAATGTCAAATAGGGGGTTTTGGTTTGAAATTATCAACTACAAACAGCAGCAAACAATACAAAATAACAATAATGAGATGGGTTCTTGGGATGTGATTCGATTATAGGCTAATATAGACAAATAGGTAATTGTAACTATTACTAATTAGCTAGATATTAGTGAGTAAGCTAGGCTATAGTGGAGGTAAACTTTCTCTCGAACAATTTACCCCGAATCAGGTCGATTTCTCTCGAACATCAACAAGCATGAAAAATAAGAACAACCCACACCTTAGTCCATTCATTCTCTCGAGCTGAATGTGTGGGATTGGGTTTAGGGTTCACTCTCTCGAGCTGAACCCAGGTCAACCCAATACCCACAAACCATCAACCAAAAACCTTAGTTCTAAAACCTCTTTCTCGAGCAAGCTAAGAACACAAAGCTAGAACTGCATTTTCAACTACAATTCTTAAATTATACCACAATTAATGATTAAACTCACTTCTAAATAACATTTAAACTAACAATTAGTAATACCCATAAGCTAAATACGCCCATAATCACATAATCACACCCCAACTAGCTAGACATTATAAAAAGGTAAAAACCATTACCAAATTGACTATCCATCAACTAGGTAAAAGTGATTTTGTCCTTACAGTGCTCCAATTTGAAGATTCTCAAAAACCCACTTCCAATTTCTTAAAAGTAAATTTCTTCAATCCTTCAAAGCTTAGCAAAAACTAGAGAAAACTGTCTCCACAGCTAAAAGCTTAACAAAAGACTGTTCGAAAGTGTAATTGATGCTAAACTAAAGTTCAAAAATGTATTTATAGTCGCCAAAAATATGCTACGAAGAATCATTCATCGAAGCAAGTCGGGCTCGCCAAACCACTCGGTGAGCTGCCCATTGGTCACTTCCATCGCCCTTCTGCCTTGACATTCAGCATCCTCAAGGTCTGTAACTTTGGGCGATCTAGCACTACATCGTGGAACTACTTGGCAATCCGTCGACTGCTCCTTCTTTTTGCCGACTTGGTTTCTTCCCTCAAGGCTAGGCACAATGGAACTTTAGGCGGTTAGATAGCCAGTCGGCGACTCACCAAGTGAACTTGGACATCACCAGGCTTGCCTTTCTTCATTCTATCTGCTCGTTTTGTTCCTTTTTGCAAACTAGGGTACTTGCTTTGTTTCTCAATCCATATACCTGAAAATCAAGGGTTTTACATCCGTTAGTGGAACAAAATAAGCATTTGAGGACACTAAATCTATATAGAAAATTCCCTAAATGAGTCCAAATCTCGCACTCATCAACACCCCCAACTTAAACTTTTGCTAGTCCTCAAGTAAAACTCAATTTCGACAGTTCAAAAAGGATGTCTCAAATAGTGCTACAAAAGACTCAATCATGAATGCACACAATAAGACTCAACTTACTCATGCCAGGATCAATTGTGTACTCAAATATTCAAGTTGTAACTCACCATTATCAAAGATTCTCAAGTTCACCATACTTGCTTCAAATGCAAGTTCAAGCTGAACAAAGGTACTCAAATGCCCTCATAACAAAGGTGATTCCATATTCACACACATTTGTTCAACAATTTATAGTTCTGGAATCGCATACAACTCTCACACTCACAAATATGGACACATGCATGACTTCACCCATAAGTTTACCCTTATTTTCCAATCAACACTCACTTCAGCTCACTCAAGATCATAATGGTCTTTTCAAGGCTTGTAACGGGGCTGAGTGTAAATGTATGGTCATTTAGGCTCAGTGGCTTCTATCCTCATGAAATGTGGTATGAATATCACTTTCCTTCCTTTTCTTCAGCAATTTTACTCATGCTCAAAATTCACCCCATTAATCAACTTTCAATGGAATACCGGACATCCTATTTCTTTTGCAACTTTCATAACTTTATTTCACAACTTTTTTATTATTTTCTCTCTTTTTTTTATATGGACGGGTTCCATCTTTTTCAAATCCATGTATCAAGGGGGACTTCTTCACACTTCTTGATTTACCTTCTTTTTTCACCACACCCCCAACTTAGGTTATTGGCCTAAGTTGGCTATTCAAACAAACCACACTTCATGAGGATTATGGGTGAATGTATAAAGAGGAGTCACATTTGCTCAAGTTTCTTCCAGGAAAAGGATAAGGCTCAAAGGGGTTCAATCAAAGTTCACACATCTCACAAGGATGGCCACAAAAGAGGTATATTGTCAGATTGTTTCACTCTACAAAATTGTTGCCTAAGATCATTTCAAGAGCTTGCATCACTTAGTTTAATCGGACCAACAGGGAAATTCTAGGTGTCACCACACAAGGTTCATGGTAAGATCATCACACAAGGAATTGGCACCAATATCAAGCAAGACTCCACATTTTCGCTAGTGTGCAGTGTTTCATCACAAGAGACTCATTTGATAATCGGCTAGTCACAATGAGATGCAAAAAGTCCACATATTGTCTATGCAACTTCATTTGGCCTCATCATTGCCGCGCATTCATTTTTGTTCAAGTAAGAGCACTATTCAAGTCATCGGTATTGATCATGACAGGCACTCAAATTTGCACAAGAACAACCATAATCACACACAAGAGGTTGCAATTTTCTTTTAAAATAGTCAAAAACCATTTGCATTCATAATGAGGAGCCACAATATCAAAACACAATTTAAACACAAAAACCCAATAATATATACACAAGATAGTCACAAGAGGTAGGTATGGAAATACGTCACCCCACCACAAATAAAAAAGGCAGTTGTCCTCAAATGCAACAAAATAATAAATAGTCAATAAAAATGACAAAGAGGGAGGTAAAGAAAGGTCCTGTCTCCATAGTCGCTCCATCTGTCGGGGCATCAGTGCTTGGTGCATCCTCATCACTAGCACCACCAGATCCTGCCATGGGTGTATCTGCTAATTAAATCTGCACGGCTGAATCTACCATAGCCTCCTCAACCTCTATAAGTCCCTCATAAGTGATTTCCTCATCGACACGAAGTTGCTCCTCATCAGTCTCAGACTCGAACTCAGCAGAAGCCACTTCCTCAACTTGAACCTCATCTCCGATGGTAGCTGGAGGCACATCTATTTCTGTTGGCATGCCGGGGATCTCCACAGTCCCAAAAATCATGAACATATCTATGGACTTCAGCTAGTCCACGTCCTTCCTCAACTCAATGATTGCGGCCTTTGGAGTCGTCACCTCATCAGTGGCCTCCTGGCCTTGCTCACACGCTGCTATCCTTGCCATAAAGGCATCAATAGACACACTAAGGGGTGTCACAACAACAATAATGGCCCTTTCTATCATCCCATGAATTGTGGCCTCAAACCTAGAGGCACGCCTATCAGTAGAATGTGCTAGATTTCCCATCCATAGTATCACAGCGTGGTTGAGTGGAGGTTGGGAAGAAGCAACAACATTATTAGGAGGCAGGGGAGCTGTACAGGAACTATGAGTCACAAAATGGACAACACTAGATATACCTGAAGGCCTAGGGGTCGGAGTAGGCAATACTACCTTTGCAGGTAATGTATCAGTATCAACAACGGGGAGGTGTCCACCGTGGCTGCCTTCTTTTTCTAAGTGTCATCTTTCAGGTACTCAGCCTCAATCCATCGGATGTCGGTACTGGAGGTGGGAATCACTTCCACATCTTTCTTCTCATCATGGGCCACTCGAGCTCGTCTGTACAGCTCGGTGAACAATACTAGAAAGATAAGAGAAGTCTGACGCTGTCTGGCCCTCATGGCCATTTCTTGGCCAACGATCATACCCAAGTTTAGTCTTGTCCCATCAATGATGCAACCAAGGCAGGCTGCTTTAGCACGGCGGAGGATAGAGTCATTCTTTGATGGCATGATAGAACTGTTGATGAAGACAAACCAGTACCTCGCTGCTACATTGGGATCTTTCTTTTCTATAGGTGCTCCAGCCTCGATCCACCTAGGAGTACCGTCAGATAACAGAGGGGCCAACCACTTTTTTCTATTCTCCAGCATTTTTATCCTGATAATGTATTGATAGTCATCCTTAATATCCTTTGTTCACTCCAGAACTACATTGGTTATTTCAGTATTACACTTCACTTTCTTGCCCCTAACAACCACATGATCTACCAGCTTGAATTTAGCAGCCTTCTTCTTTACTTGAGACACTAGAGCTCCTTAGGTAGGGTAGAATTCCTGGACCCAGTTTGGAATGTAAGGGCCACGGGGTCTAGTGAATATCTAGAACTTGTGGGACTTCAAGCAACTCCAGATCTCTAGGTATCTGTCTATTACTCTATAGTAGACGACCTCTTCTCTTTGATGATGGTCCTCACTCCTTTAGCCTTCAGTTCATAGACCGGGGAGGAGAACCCTGTGCAAATGGTCCTGGGACCACAACATGGTTTGGGAGAGGAGGAGTAGCAGCAGTCTAGGGTACCCAGATCCTGGATGAATCATTCATCCTTTTGGAGCGCAGCTCGGATCTCCTAGCCAACAGTAGCTTATCATCCTCAGGCTAAGAAGTGGTATCCTAAGGATCTTGGTGCTCACCCTCACTCTCAGAAATGGTGAGGTGAGTGGCGTATATTCCATCACTGTCGGAGCTGACCTTTGGTGACGCATGAGCAGGCACTTTTCCTTTGTCTTTACCCTTCCCACCTGTGGTGGGAAGTTTTTTAGCCTTTGCCTTGGATGCAGGTGCATCCTCATTGATTGTGATATCCATTTCCCTCTTGCGGGGTGACATATCTCGGCTTGGTACTTGTAGTCTAGCCATATCTGCAAAAATACACCAAAAATAGTTAGAATTAATCCAAGAAAAGTGCAAAAAATAGGGTGCAGACAGACTCACCGAACCGATCGGTGACTCGCCGAATCACTTTGGCAAGCCTGATCGGGCTGGTCGAAAGGATTGGCGCAAAAGTTTTCTAGAAAAATGGCATGTCGGCGATGGGAAGGGCCTTTCAGTGAATCACCGACATCATTCGGTGAGCGAAGACTAGCCCGCCGAAAGTTACAGTTTGTTTTAGGGGTTGGGGGTGCGCGCATACAGGGCGATCAAATGAGACTTTCGGCGAGTCGCAGAGTGAACTCGGTGAGCTCAGGCTTCTCGCCGAAAGTTACAGAACAAAACTCAACATTTCCTTGAAAGTAAACGCTATCAAGGATGATTTCGGTGAACTGCCGAGCGGTTCTATGAGCTCGACCTAGCTGACCAAACTGCCCAACGTGCCTATTTTCAACCCCAACTCCCAAAATCAAACCCGCTGCCCCAAAAAATAAGAACAAACAACACACTCACTAAATTAGGCTCAGACCCATTAGACCCATGCCACCGGGGTACTCAGACTTCCCCCAATTTAGCCAAAATTGGCCATTTAACAACTTTAGCCCTTAAGAATGACGTCAAATGCTCCATAATTGGGCAAAACACGTCATTTAACACAATTTGGGTTACTCAGACTTAACCCGACTAGACTCAACAACAATTAAACACATCCCACAAGATTATGATTAGAGCACGGAAATCAGGGAATTAACAATTAAAGCAATTTAGGCACGAAATAGAAACTAAAATAGGCAACTTAACACACAAACATTGTTTCAAGAAGGCCCACCATACATAAATAAGAACTACACAATTGTATATGAGTTTAACCTCTATTTATGAGTTTGGGGTTTGGAAAACCTACCTTTTATACCGAAATACGATTTGAAATGCTAGGAGGCAAAGAATTCTAACTCCGAACACAAGATCAACGACTAAAAAGCGGTAAAGTGCAAGAATATAGGAAAAATAGATTGCGGGTGTGATGGTATGATGTTAAAAAGTGAGGGAATATGAAAGAGTTTGAAATTTTAAACCTTTGGCCTCTTAAAAACCGTCCAGTTCGCGCTCTTTCGGCGATATTAGTCAAACACGCCAAACCACTCGGTGACACGCTGAGTGGTTACTTACCTCACCGAGTTTTATAGGACCTCCAGTTAACTTGGTGGTCCAAACGACGGACAAAGTCGGGCTCGCCGACCTATCCATGGGCCCGCCGAGTTTTAAAGACTCCATATTCATAATTTCTTGAGTCCAACGGCGGTCGGATTCAGGCTCGCTGAACTCTTCGGTGAGTCGCTGACTGGACATTTTGCTCGCCAACCTATACTTCTCAAACACATTCCACTTTTTCACCTGCACAATAAACACCTGTTATTCAAAAATAAGACAAAAATAAATAAAAACATGGGTTGCCTCCCAAGAAGCGCCTTAATTAACATCGTGGTACGACGCAAGTACCTTATAACACCCCAGAAATTGGTTAGTTGAACTAGTGAGTTCTAGAGCCTTTGGTGTGAGGTTTGGAGTGTCGTATGAGGGTTAAAACTTGTAAAAATGGTTCCTGTACTTAGATAATGGACAACGACACTCTATGCAACCTCACCATCTCTCTCAAATACAACTTGACATAGTCTTCCGCCGAGTATGGAACCTCGATGGGAATGAAATAGGCCGACTTTGTCATTCGGTCAACTATAGCCCAAATCGAATCATATTGGTGCCGAGTTCGTGGCAACCCACAATAAAGTCCATATTTATGTCTTCTCACTTCCAGGTAGGAATGCTAATATCTTGAGCTAAACCTCCTGGTTTCTGATGCTTAACTTTCACTTGTTGGCAATTTGTGCACTTGGTCACAAAACTCGCAATATCTTTCTTCATCCCATACCACCAATAGATCTCTCGCAAATCACGGTACATCTTGTTGGCTCCAGGGTTCATAGAATACCGAGAACTGTGGGCTTCAGATAAAATCTATTCCCTTAAGTCATAGGCATCTGGAGCACATAACCGACCTTGGTATCTAAGGACCTCATCTCCCCCTGGGGAGAAACCCTCAATGGACTTTCTAAGTACCACTTCTTTCAATTCTACCAAAGTCAGATCAAGACATTGCTTTGCTTTAACATAGGCTACAAAAGACGATTCTGACCCTTTATGAACCATAACCTCACCCTTGGCGGAGTCTACCAATCGAACACCCAATCGGGCCAACCTATGGACATCGTGGGCCAATTCTTTTCTATCATCATCTATATGTGCAACACTACCCATCTATAGATGACTAAGAGCATCCTCTACTACATTCGCCTTTCCGGGGGATAAATGACACTCATGTAATAATCCTTCAATAACTCAAGCCACCTTCTTTGGAAAATATTCAAGTCCTTTCACTAAACATATATTGTAGGATTTTGTGGTCGGTGAGCTGTCTACATGCACCCCATACAAATAATGCCTCCATATCTTTAAGCCAAAAACCACCACCGCCAATTCAAGATCACGGGTCGGATAATTGTTTTCATGAATCTTTAGTTGCCTTGAAGCATAGGCAATAACCTTTCCGTTTCACATAAGCACACATCCCAACCCAACTCTCGTGGCACCACAATATACCAGAAAAACCATCTGTACCCTCGGGTAAGGTCAAAACTGGAGCGAAGGTAAGTCTATCTTTCAACTCTTGGAAACTCTTTTCACAAGCATCCGACCATATAAACATGGCCTTCTTTTGAGTCAAAGCCGTCAATGGAGAAGCAATAGAGGATAACCCTTCATCAAACCTTCTATAATAACCGGCCAAAACCAAGAAGATCCTAGTGTCTGTTGGTGATAGAGGTCTAGGTCAAAGCATGACCGCATCCATCTTAACTGGATCCACCTCAATACTCTTTCTTCAGACAATGTGGCCTAGAAAAGTCATGAACCTTAACCAAAATGCACATTTGCTAAACTTTGCATAAAGTTGTTGGTCCTTAAGGATTTGCAATACAATCCTCAAATGATCAATATGCTCATTCTCACTTCTTGAATAGATCAAAATATAATCTATGAACACAATTACGAACATATCAAGGTATTGTCTAAACACCCTATTCATCAAGTCCATAAACGCGTGGGGCATTAGTCAACCCAAATGACATGACCAAGAACTCATAATGACCATATCGGGTTCTAAAAGCCATTTTCAGAATATCTTCCTCCTTCACCCTCAAATGGTGATAACCCAATCGGAGATCAGTTTTAGAGAAATAACTTGCCCCTTGTAGTTGATCAAATAAGTCATCTATCCTCGGAAGAGGATACTTGTTCTTTATGGTCACTTTGTTCAATTGGCAGTAATCAATACACTTACAGAGTGAACCATCTTTCTTCTTAACAAATAACACCGGAGCACCCCATGAAGAGATATTCGGTCGGCTGAAACCGTTATCTAATAAATCCTTTAACTGTTCCTAAAACTCCTTAAGTTCCATCAAAGCCATCATTTAACGAGGAATAGAAATAGGTTAGGTATCGGGGAGAAGGTCAATCCCAAAGTCTGTTTCCCTTTCGGGAGAAATATTGGGCAACTCTTCAAGGAAAACTTCTGGAAACTATTTTACCAATGGAACTGACTCAAGAGTAGGAGTTTCAAACTCCACATCCCTCACCCTCACTCTATGGTAGACATAACCCGACGAAATCAGTTTCCTAGCTTTTAGTTAAGAAACAAATTGACCTCTAGGCATAGAATTTCCCCCATTGCACTCGAGAATAGGCTCATTTAGGAATTGGAATTTAACTATCCGAGTTCTACAATCGATAGAGGCATAACACTAATGCAACCAATCCATACCCAAAATAATGTCAAAGTCAATCATGTCAAGTTCCACCAAATCTATTAGAGTGACACTATGGGATAAAGAAATGGGACATCTCCTATAGACTCTTTAGCCACCACAGAATCACCAACGGGGGTAGAAATAGAGAAAGGTTCTAACAACACTTTGGGGAGCACATCAAACCTCATAGCTATAAAAGGAGTCACAAATGACAAAGTCGCACCCGGATCAAGTAAAGCATACACATCTATATGAAAAACTGTTAACATACCCGTCACCACATCCGGGGAGCTCTTTTGATCACCTCTAGTTTGGAGAGCATAGACACAATTTTGCTTAGGAGCATTTCCACTTGAGCCATTTGGACCGGATGAAGGGTAGGGTTGAGCCCTACGACGAGAGTCTCCATCATTTTTAGTAACCGAAGGGTAATCCCTTATCTTATGATCCATTTTACCACACCTGAAACAAGCATTAGAGCCCGCTAGACACTTGCTTTCATGATTTCTCCTACACTTAGCACAAGTAGGCATTGGAGGCCTTTTACCATCTCCTTGCGGTTTTGGGTTAGACACCCTCTCATTTCTTGGCCTCAGAGGAGCACTTGTAGAACCTTTCCCGGAGAACATTTTTCGAAATTTAGAACAACCCCTTCCATCGGACCTAGCATGAGAATAGTTGCCATCATCCACTCTAGCCCTTTTTACCTCCATAGATCTCTCATTGAGCTTTTCTTCGTCAATTTGTTGTGCATGCACCATAAGGTGAGAAATGTCCATGTCATGAACAAGCATCGCAGTGCGGCACTCTTTGACAACCAAGTCAGACACTCCCGACACAAACTTACTCATCTTTGCCCTACGATCCGCCACAATAGAAGGAGCATACTTGGATAGTAGAGTGAAACTCAAGGTGTATTCCCTTACACTCATATTTCCTTGACTAAGGTTGATGAACTCAAGTACCTTGGCCTCTGTCATTTCTAGAGTGAAGAATCGGTCAAGAAAAAACACTTTTGAACCTTTCCCATTCTATGGGACCCACTTCCATTGACTTTGCCTCTTTCCATTGATTAAACCAAATTTGAGTAACCCCTTTGAGTTGGTAAGCGGCTGGTTCCACCTTCTCTACCGAAGTCACACGCATGATAGAAAGTACCTTATAGACCTCGTCGATAAACTTTTAAGGGTCTTCCTCAAGTTTGAAGCCATAAAATTTGGGAGAATTCATTCTTGTGAAATCTCTCACTCTTGCCGCTATTGTACCCACATTTGGGTTCACGGGGGTTATCACCTCTCTATTGGCTTGAGCCATCACGGATTGATCCAATACTTGGAATGCCGACCTGAACTCCGCAGTAGTTACATTCTCATTTAACAGGTCAATCGGAGCTTGAGGAGGAGTTTGGGGACGAACCTCTTGCTCAACATTGCCTTCCTCCAACCTTCTAGCATTAGCCCTTCTAGTAGTCATTTCCTGAAAACCATAGGGGCACGGACTAGGAGAAAGATTTACAGAGTTAAACTCCATTTCATGAATTAGAGAAGTGAAGAAGTGAAGTTTCCTAAAAATCTAATAGCCTCTCATTCATAAATGTGGCGCTCTTCACCCTTCTGAACAAGACTCTACTGGACGTGAACCATTCTAGACCTTGTGCTCTGATTACCAAGTTTGTCACTACCCAGGGGTACCCCTTAGAGGTAACAAGGCGTATAAGACCCGAGAGGCCTCATACAAGCCACTTAGCATATCATAACATAAACTAATAGAAAAAGTGTAGAAATTTAAAAATTTTCAATACAATCAAAGTCTTTTATAAAACAAGCGAAAGTCTAACATGACATTGTCTCAACCCATCTAAACATAAGAAAATAGAAATCTTGGGACGCAACCCATACAATAGTTTCAAACATAAGAGAAAGACATAAAAGAGATAGGCTGATCCAATCCTCGAATTTAATGAGGACTCACCAAAGCTTCACTTCACGATCCTCTAGGAACCTAGCCACAAGTGTTTGAATCGGGAATGCCGGACCCTACATTTGATAAGACTGTAGGCAAGAGTATGTGTTAGTACAATCAAGTACTAATTATGATGGCTAGCATAAACAACATGAACATAAGCATTAGTCAACATAAGACATAAGGCATAAGCATAATCAAGACATAATAATCATCATAATGAAAGAGGAATACTCCCTTAAGTAACCTCACTTAAGCCTAGCCTAGACATAGGTCATCCACCTCTGGTCAAGCTTACATCATTGAAGGTATATTGATTAATTACGTTTCAAAGACACTTCATCCAATTCTACGCGTAACGATCATCAATCACTATAAAACCCAACTAAGTGAGTTGGGGTCGAATCCCACAGGGAGCGGTATGTGTTTAGATTCAATTGGGAAGTATAAATGCGGTCAAATCAATCATAGGAATAAAAATTATCGAATAAAGAGATGATTCGAATCAAGGGGTGAAACGAATGTCAAATGAGGGGTTTTGGTTTTTATTATCAACTACAAATAGCAGTCATAAATAATATGAATTAACAATAATGAGATGGGTTCTTGGGATGTAATCGATTATAGGCTAATATAGACATATGGGTAATTGCAACTATTAGTAAATAGCTAGATATTAGTGAGTAGACTAAGTTATAAGGGAGTGAATTTTCTCTCGAACAATTTAGCCCGAATCAAGTTGATTTCTCTCGAACATCAACAAACATGCAAAATAAAAGCAGTCCACACCTTAATCCATTCACTCTCTCGAGCTGAATGTGTGGGATTGGGTTTAGGATTCTCTCTCTCGAGTTAAACCCAGGTCAACCCAATACCTATAGACCATCAATCAATAATTTTTGTTCTAAAACTTCTTTCTCGAGCAAGCCAAGAACACAAACATAGAACTACATTTGTAACTACAATCCTTGGGTTGAACCACAATAACCAATTGAACTCCCTTTTAAATAGCATTTAAACTAACAATTAGCAATACCCATAAGCTAAATCAACCCATAGTACATAATCACACCCCAAGAATTGGGGTTTTAGCTAGACATTATAAAAAGGTAAAAACCCTTACCAAATTGATTTTCCATCAACTGGTAAGAGTGATTTCGTCTTTACAATGCTTCATTTTGAAGATTCTCAAAGACCCACTTCCAAATTCTCAAAAGTGAATTTCTTCAATCCTTCAAAGCTAAGGAAAAAACTAGAGAAAACTGTCTCCAGATGCTCAAAATTTAATGAAAAATTGTCCTAAAGAGTATTGGATACTAAACTAAATGTTCAAAACCGTATTTATAGGTGCCAAAAATGTGCTACGAAGAGTTAATTGGCAAAGTAAGTCGGGCTCGCCCAACCACTCGGCGAGCCGCCCATTGGTCTCTTCCATCGCCCTTTCGCTTTGGTATCCAGTATCCTCAAGGTCTGTAACTTTGTGCGATCTATCTTGGCTTCGCGGAATCATTCGGTGATCCACCGACTGCTCCTTTTCATCACCAACTTTGTTTTTTCCTTCAAGGCTTGGCACACTGGAACTTTAGGTGATTTAATAAGCTACTCGACAACATGCCGAGTGCTCTTGGCGATCCTCAGGCTCGCCCATCTTCATCTCTTCTGCCTGTTTTGTTCCCTTTTTTGCTTGTTAGTGTCCTTGCTTTGTTCCTTAATCCATATTCCTGAAAATCAAGGATTTAACATTAGTTATTGGCACAAAATAAGCATTTGAGGACACTAAATTTATATAAACAAAGCCCTAAATGAGTCCAAATCTTGGACTCATCAACACCCTGAACTTAAACTTTTGGTTGTCCTCAAGGAAAACTCAAGTTCAGTAGCTTAAAAAGGATGTTTTAAATAGTGCTACAAAAGACTCAATCATGAATGCACACAACAAGGCTCAACTTACTCATGCAAGGATCAATTGCGCACTCAAAGATTCAAGTTGTGACTCACCATTATGAAAGGTTCTCAAGTTTACAATACTTGCTTCAAATGCAAGTTCAAGCTCAACAAAGGTACTCAAATGCCCTCACAACAAATATGATTCCATATTCACACACAATTTTTCAATAATTTATAGCTCCGGAATCACATACAACTCTCGCTTTCACAAAGATGAACGCATGCATGACTTCACCCATAGGTTTTCCCTTATTTTGCCATCAACATTTGTTTCAGCTCACTCAAGATCAAAAAGGTCTTTTCAAGGCTTGTAACGGGGCTGAGTGTAAATGTATGGTTATTTAGGCTTAGTGGCTGCTACCCTCATGAAATATGGTCTGAACATTCATTACTTTTCTTCCTTATCTTCAGCATTTTTATTCATGCTCAAAATTCACCCCGTTATTCAACTTCAAATGAGTTTCGGACACCCCATTTCTTTTGCAACTTTCAAAACTTTATTTCTCAACTTCTTCATTCATTTTCTTTTTATTTCTTCCTTTCTTTCTCTATCATTTTTTTATATGAAGGGGTTCCATATTTTTCAAGACCATGGCTCAATGGGGAATTCTTCACATTTGTTGATTTACCTTCTCTTTTCACCACACCCCCAACTTAGGCTTCTGGCCTAAGTTGACTATTCAAACAAACCATATTTCATGAGGATTATAGGTGAATGGATAAAGAGAGGTCTCAAATGCATCAAGTTTCTTCCAAGAAAAGGATAAGGCTCAAAGGGGTTCAAGAAAAATTCACACATCTCACAAGGTTTGCCACAAAAAGTGGTATATTGTCAAATTGTTTTACTTTTCAAAATCATTACCTAAGATCATTTCAAGAGCTTGCATCACTTAGTCAATCGTACAAATGGGGCAAATTCTAGGTGTCATCACAAAAGGTTCACGGTAAGCTCATCACACAAGACATTGGGACCAATATCAAACGAGACTCCACACTTTTGCTAGTGTGAAATGTTCATCATAAGAGACTCATCCAATAATCGACTAGTCACAACGAGATGCAAAAAGTTCACACATTATCTATGCAACTTCATTTGACCTCACCGTAGCCGCACATTCATTTTTGTTTGATTAAGAGCACTATTCAAGTCATCGGTATTGATCATAACCGATACTCAAATTTGCACAAGAATAACCACATTCAAACACAACAAGAGTAACAAATTTTTTTAGATGGGTCAAAAACCATTTTCATTCATAACAAGGAGCCATAAGATTAAACATCCACACGATAGAAACCAAAAACACAGTTTAAAACACAAAAACCCAATATATACAAAATATAGTCATAAGAGGTCGGTATGGAAAGACCTCACCCCACCACAATAAAAAAGATAGTTGTCCTCAAATGCAACAAAATAATCAAAAGTCAATAAAACCAACAGAGAGGGAGGTAAAGAAAAGTCCTGTCTACATAGTCATTCTATCTGTCAGGGCATCAGTGCCTGGGGTAGCATCAACACTACCTCCACTAGATCCTGCCATGGACGTCTCTGTCAGCGATGTCTGAATGACCGACTGTAAAATCGTCTACTCTAAATTCGGCAGGTCTCCATAGATGGTCGCCTCCTAAGCATCCAACTGCTCCTTATCTGTCTCCACCTCTAACTCATCAGCTGCCACATCATCCATAGGTACATCTTCGGTGATGGCTGGAGCATTCCGATCCCCAGTTGACTCAAAGAGGGAAGTGAAGTCTGTTGATTTCAGATAGTCAACATCCTTTCTCAAATCTGAAACTTCGGCTTTCAAAGTCGTCACCTATGAAATAACCCCCTATCCTCTCTCACAGACCTCTACTCCCGGTGTGAGATCATCAATAGACGTCCGAAGGTGTGTCAACACAGGTAAGATGGCTCGCTTAATCATCCAAGGGTCCTTAACTTCGAGCCGGGTAGCCCGCACATCGGCAGAATGGGCTAGGGGACCCATCTTAAGGATCATGGCCTGAATGATCCTGGTGGGCTGGGAAGCAGTAGAAGAACCAAGAACTTATGCAGAAGTAGAATCGGATGTACCTGAAGGCTCGGAGGCCGGAGTAGGCGAAGATGCCTCTGCAGGTAAAGAGTCAACATCAACCTCCAGGGCTGCATCCATTGGAGCCGTTCTCCTCCTATCGGCCTCATCCCGAGTATACTCGGTCTCTATGCATCGAATATCAGTAGAACATGTAGGAGTGACCTCTATGTCCCTCTTCTCGTCACGAGGAACTCCAGCACGCTGACATAGATCTGTAATCAGGACTAGGAAAGAAAGGGACGTCTATCGATGCTTGGCCTTCATTGCCATTTCCTGCTCAATAATGAGTCCTAAATTTATGCTCTTCCGGGCTATGAGTGAGCCGAGACAGGTCACCTTTGGATGGCGTAGGATGGACTCATTATGCGAAGGCATGATGGAGCTGCTAATGAACCCAAACTAGAATCAGGCAGCTATGTTCATATCCTTCTTTTCAATCGGAGCTCCCGCCTCGATCCACCTCGGGGTGGTAACTGAAATAAGGGGGCTAACCAGCCTTTTAGATCATCCAGCATCGACACAATGGTGTCCAAACTCAGGTAATCGACCACCAGTCCTCTATCCAAGACAACAATGATAGGATCGCTATTGCGCCCCACTTCTTTCCCCCAGACCATGACGGGCTTCGCTGGTCTGAAGGCACTAGCCGTCTTCTTCCCCTGGGCACTAGGTCACTGTACGCTGTGTAGAACTCCCAAAACCATAAAGGAATATAGGGGCCACGGGGCCTGGTGAACTACTCAAACTTATGGAACCGGAGAGTGTCCCACACATTGGGATACCTATCAACTACACTATCTGTGGAAAACCTTTTTTTTTCAAGGATGGTCCTCGATTCCTTGACCCTTAGCCTATTGAGAAGCCGGAGAAAAGGACCCTGAACTGGTGGCGCTGGAACCACCATCTGTGCTGGGGCTAGCACTGTATCAACAGCAAAGGGGGTAGACTCCAGAGTCCTAGACATACTTTGATGAACTCTGGAACGAATCTCAGCTCGCCAGGATTGAAGAGGTTGGTCGTCCTCAGGCCTAGAGAATGCTGCCTGGGAATCAAAGGACTCCCCATCACTACCAGAGTTGTGCTCTGGTATCTCAGTTGAGGGCGCTTTTCCCTTTCCTTTGCCTCCCTTTAGAGGTGCTTGTTTTCCTTTTTTTAGAAGTAGCAACTCCTCCTTCATTAATCATGGTGCGTCGTGCTCATTTGTAGGCGGTATACCACCGTCGTCCAAGTTGGTCCAAGCCATACTGCAAAAAAGAGTTAGAACAGATTCAAGAAAAATGCAGAAAACAAGGTTGCAAAAAGATTCGCCGAACCGATCGACGAGTCGCCGAATCACTTTAGAGAGCCAGATTGGGCTCTCTGAAGGGATTGGCCTAAAAATTCAAAGAAAAATAACAGGTCGGTGATAGGCAGGGCCATTCGGTGAATCACCGACACCAATCGGCGAGCTCAGACTAGCCTACTGAAAGTTACAACATGTTTTAAGGGTTAAGGGTGCAAAAAGGGCGATCAAGGGAGACTTTCAGCGAGTCGTCGAGTGAACTCAGCGAGCTCAGGCTTCTCACCGAAAGTTACAGAACCAAACTCAACAAAAACATGAAATTATTGGCGATCAAGAGGGACTTTGGTGAACAACCGAGTGGTTCGCGGAGCTCGACCCAGCACACCAAACTGCCCAACGTGCCAATTTTCGATTCCTCTTCCCAAAATCAAACCCACAACCTCCGAAAAAAATCAAACTGCATACTCAATCAATTAAGCCTAGACCCATATGACCCATGCAACCATATTACTTAGACTTCCCTCGGTTTGGCCAAAATTGGCCATTTCACGACTTTAGCCCTTATTAGTGATGTCAAATGCTCTATCATTGGGTAAAGTACGTCATTTAGCACAATTTGGGTTACTCAGACTTCACCCGACTAGATCCAACAATAATTTAGCATAACCCAACAAATTTTAATCAATTTTAAAGCACAAAACTCAGGAAATTAATCATTTAAACATTTTAGCATAATTACGAGAATACGAGAGGTAAACTAGCACACAATTTAAAATTTCAGAGAGTCCCAACACACATCAATAAAATTTAAACATTTGCATTCAAATTTAACCGCTATTTAAGAGTTTGGGGGTTTAGAAAAGCAACCTTTAAGTTGAAATATGAGTTTGTAAAGCTAGGCGGCAATGTATTCCAACTCCGAACACGAGAACAAAGAGCAAAGATCGATAAAAATGCAAGTATATCAAAAATCTAAAGTGCATGTGTGATTGTATGAGGCTAAAAGTGAGGGAATATGAAAGAGTTTGAAAGTTTAAACCTTTGGCCTTTTAAAATCGTTCAATTCGCGGCCCTTTGACGATATTAGTCAACCTCGCCGAAACACTCAGCGACACACATAGTGGTTACTTACCTCGCCGAGTTTTATAGGACCTCCAATTAATTTGGGGGTCCAAATGGTGGACCAAGTCGGGCTCATCGACTTGTTTGGCAGGTTGCCGACTTGTGCATGGGCCCGCCGAATTTCATAGACTCCACTTGATATTTTCTTGAGTCCAACGGTGGTCCAAGTTGGGCTCGCCGTCCTCTTCGGCGAGTCGCCGATTGGACTCTTGGCTCACCAACCTACATAATTGAAACACAATCCAAACTTCAAGCTGCACAATCAACACCTATTATTCAAAATCAAAACACAAAGCAATAAAAAATGGGTTGCCTCCCAAGAAGCGCCTTAGTTTACGTCGTGGCACGACACAAGCACCCACTCAAGCTTCGTTCTTGGGGTTTGCCATAGTATCACTAGGCAATCCACATTATTGTCTTGGGTAGAGACGAGACGACATATGACCCATTTGGGTCTTCAGTAGCTTAATAGATATGGAATGAGAAGCCGTCATCTGATTTAGCATTGAGACATTCTCTTTTATCTCTTTCAACACATCATGTTCTTTGATTTTGTGGAGAATGAGTGAGAGTATCTGTTCTATCTGTCCACCCTCATCATGCACCTATCCTTCTTTTTGTACATAACTTCAAATTCCATGATCTTTGGCCAAGAGGTCCAGTTGGGTCAACAATTTGGCCAAATTCTGGTCCCTCTCTTGCTCCATGTCGGTCGTGGTCATTCGATCGAGGAGTTGGGATACTATTGCATAGGATTGTCGTATTAGACCACCCGAAGAAAGTTGGTCAACCACTTCTCTGTTCTCAGGAACAAGACCTCTATAGAAGCAGTCAAACATCCTCTTATCTGGGATTCCATGAGTTGGGCACTGCAGCAATAGTGTCTTAATCTCAGCCACAACACATGGATTGTCTCACCCTCCAGGTGCTTGAAATTTAGGATGTTATCCCAATGAATCCTCATCTTTGAAGGAGGGTGGTCCACTTGGTTACAGTTGCTACCATATTCGCTCATTTCCTCTATTTTAACAAGCAACACAAAACCAAAACTAAAAGTAAGTAGATTCAACTATGACTAACAAGAACACAATTCAACTTCACAAAAAGAATTTCATACAACACACCTCCCCGGCAGCGGCACCATTTTGATTAATAACGTTTCAAAGACACTTCATTCAATTCTAAGCGTCAACGATCGTCAATCAGTATAAAAGCTAACTAAATGAGTTTGGGTCAAATCCCACAGAAAGCGATACGTGTTTTAGATTCAATTGGGAAGTATAAATGCGGTCAAACCAGTCATAGGAATAAAAATTATCGAATAAAGACATCATTCAAGTAAGGGGGTGACACGAATGTCAAATAGGGGGGGTTGGTTTTGATTATCACCTACAAACAATAGTCACAAATAATACGAATTAACAATAATGAGACGGGTTCTTGGGATGTGATCAATTATAGCCTAACATAAACATATGAGTAATTGCAAATATTAGTAAATGCTATTAGTGAGTAGACTAAGCTATAAGGGAGGTAAGTTTCTCTCAAACAATTTAGCTCGAATCAAGTTGATTTCTCTCGAACATCAACAAGCATGCAAAATAAGAGCAGCCCACACCTTGATCCATTTTCTCTCTCGAGCTGAATGTGTGGGATTGAGTTTAGGATTCACTCTCTCAAGATGGACCCAGTCAACCCAATACCCACAGACCATCAAACAATAATTTTAGTTATAAAACCTTTCTCTCGAGCAAGCCACGAACACAAACACAAACACAAACACAAAATTGCATTTGCAACTAAAATCCTTAGGTTAAAAAAAAATTAATGATTGAACTCAATTTCAAATAGCATTTAAGCTAACAATTAGCAATACCCATTAGCTAAATCAGCCTATAATCACACTCCAAGAATTGGGGTTTTAGCTAGACATCATAAATAGGTAAAAGCCGTTACCAAATTGATTATCCATCAACTGTGTGAGAGTGATTTTGACTTTACACTGCTCCAATTTGAAGATTCTCAAAGACCCACTTCCAAATTCTCAAAAGTGAATTTCTTCAATCCTTCAAAGCTAAGGAAAAAACTAAAGACAACTTCTCCAGATGCTCAAATCATAATAAAAACTTGTTCTAAAGAGTATTGGATACTAAACTAAATGTTCAAATAAGCATTTATAGTTGCCAAAAATGTGGTGCAAAGAGTCAATTGGCGAAGTAAGTCGGGGCTCGCCGAACCACTCGATGAGCTGCCCTTTGGTCTCTTCCATCACTCTTTTGCCTTGGTATTTAACATCCTCAATGTCTGTAACTTTGGGCGATCTATCTTGGCTTCGCGGAATCACTCGGCGATCTGCCGACTAATCCTTTTCATCACCTACTTGGTTCTTTCCTTCAAGGCTTGGCACACTGGAACTTTAGACGATTTGATAAGCCACTTGGTGACACATCGAGTGCTCTTGGCGATCCTCAGGCTCACCCATCTTAATCACTTTAGCCCGTCTTGTTCCTTTTTTACTTGTTAGTGTCCTTGCTTTGTTCCTCAATCCATATTCCTAAAAATTAAGGATTTAACATGAGTTATTGGCACAAAATAAGCATTTGAGGACTCTAAATCTATATAAACAAAGCCCTAAATGAGTCCAACTCTTTGACTCATCACATATCTAGCAACACTCCACACAAGTCAATTTCATAACATAATCTCATTAATCATACTTACTTTTAAAGACGAGGGGATTCGCCTCAATGCCTTGTTCGGAAAGGCTAATGGGTAGTCACTTCTTGCCTTACTTACTTTTCGATTGCGGGTACTCACCTCCACAACCTCTTCATATGATGTGGGTACTCGCCTCCATATCATTTCATAAGGAGCATGGGTACTCGCCTCCTTGTCCATTCATCATAGTAAGAACGTGGGGACTCACCTCTTATTCAATTCTAAAGAGTATGTGAATTGCCTTATATCCTTGCATATGGAGGTTAAGGATAATCGCCACTAGCCTCATCATTCATTAAGCATTTTAGTCTAGATTCATTTTAGGCTAGCAATCCTTTCAACCTAGAATCATTCATGTGAGTAAACCTTTCACATTCATTTCAATCATGCTTATCAATTCATTATAGGAAGTATCTCTTCCACATCATAGCATTTACAATCAACAATGCATAGTCTAGGCTTTACTCTGAAAGCACTACATCTCATGATCATCATCTATGCTTTACTTTCAAGCAATAAACACCATATTAATTATATATTCTTCAATCTAGAGAAATTATATTCATAATTCATCATTCTTATAAGGATATATCTAACCTATAGAGTTTCCCTAACATGGCATCAAACCCACAATATCAACTCAACCCTAAAACATAGGATGGGCAAGAGTACATCTTATTTCATCCTAAACACATGCAATTCTATTAATTCAATCATAATCCACTCAATTAGATCGACATTCATCATAACCCACAACAATGGAAGAATCCTTAACTCAATTGGGGAAATTCTTCTTCAAATTGTGAAATTCTAGGGGACTCCATCGGAAGAAGGATCCCCTGGATGAAAAGCCATCATACCTTATTCACAATTCCCACAAAATCTTGAAGATTGGAGGACTTTACCTTGACTGAGGTTCAATCTCCTTATTCTTCTTCCAACTTATAGAGAGAGAATATTTGAGAGGAGTTTTGGGAATTCTTTTGGGATTTTGAGAGAATGGCTTAATTGGGTGAATTTAGGGGTCTAAAATTCTTATATAGGTGATCTAGGTTTAGTCAAAATAACACCACTTACTTCTACTTAAAATTGGAAAAGACCCTTAAGTCCCTAAAATAATTTCCCTGACATGACCCATAAGACCATGACCTACGGACCATAGATCATGGTCAGAGACTTTTGGCCAATCCACGACTGCCCCATCCACGAACCATGGACCCACCCACAGGGCATTGTCCTGGCCATGATTCACTGCTTAAAAACATTGTCCAGGGTGCCCACCTACAGGGCTCATCCACGTGGCATGGGTCCAACCATGGGGCGTGGTTTTTTAACGTGGGTGACACCTTAAAGTCCTGAAATATTGCTAAGCCTTCCTTTTTCGGATACGAGGTGTTACAATTATAGACAACCTTTTCTTATTCTTGTAGAATCACGTATGTTACATTATTTTCTTTACTTTTCTATGCGTTATAATCTTTATAAGGCATATGATACAAATGACCAGCTGATCAGTGGTAGAAGAAGATGGCCCATGCTATTCGTTTTAACCCCTGGGATGCGGTCCTCATAAATATACAAATTGGGATCGACCCATGCTAGGCTTTTTTTCCTTGGGCTGCCACAAAAAATAATATAGATTGGAATCGGCCCATGCTAGGTATTATCACCCCTGAGCTGCCATCCGTAAGTACTAGAATTAGGATCGGCCCATGCTAGGTATTTTAACCCCCTGAGCTGCCACCCATAATTATATAGATTCACTTTACCTTGTCTCTTTAATCTCTAAGATTCTTGTTTTTTTGGTCGTATTCATTTTTGATATTTGGAACTACGGACCAGTAGTAGAAAAAATATAAATATGGACTTAAGATAATAACAACTACATGGGAAACAAATGTGACACAATGTATTACTTAGGAGCTTATATAACTGAGTAAGCATTTTGACATCTCAAATTAAAGCACATATCAGGTGAACATATTTAACATTCAACCCAGAGATTTGAAATTTATATGATAGACTAATACTTACGAACTAAAATCAAAGACACGGTATACATGAACGTGGAACCAAGGGAGCACATGGGAAGATTAAACTTAGGGATAGATAGATATTGCAAGTAAGTACAAATAAAATGTACAGTAGAGAAAGTAGGGATCTGGTTAGGTAACATTATAGTCTAACACAGTGAGAGTGATAACTAATAAAGGGAACATATGAAAAGATGATTTATATGATGGAGTAGACAATTGAAACAAGTTAGCAAGATATGGACAGATTGTATATCCAACATATAAACATATGTACCATGTGTAATCTAGGATCATTTTGATTTATATATGAGGAATACGTGCCAAGGGTTAGCACTTTGGCTATGACAAAGGTTTAAACCTTGCATGCTAATAATTGGTAGAGTAAGCAAGTACATCCAGTAATAAACTCATATTAGAGAACTCACTTTAACGCTCTAGGGAGTAGGAATAAGATAATTAGCTATATTGGTGATCTTATACTGCATTATGGATCAATCAATACCAAGGGCGCTTAGAAAGCTTACTTTGTAATACAAGTGTTGGATTCAAACCAAACATACCTTGCTGCACAACTTTGGATATTACGATGAGTTAACCATCTTCCTTTCAGATTATTTATCTATAATGGAGTAAATAATAAAACTAGCATTAGCAGCTGATCAACAAGTTTGGGCTACTTGATCGGACCAAAACAATAATTGGCAGTAAATCTATAATTGATCCCATCAATGGTGTTCTTCACACCCATTCTTCTTTAATTTTTTATATATACTATACAACCTTCTTATAAGATCCTCCGAAACTCCTCGAGCTTCATCACGTTTGGAAAATAGTTTACAAAGGGATGGCAGGAAGTAAGCTCATTCAACACTCAATTAAGTGGTGTATCACTACACTTTCAATGTTCTATCCTCTAACCATTTCCGATGACTTCTCTGCACATATCCAGCCACACCCTCTTATTTTACGATACACAAAATAGTCCCTAAGCATCACAGTGTGGAAGTAACAATATGAACTCATGGCTTCCGATGAACACCCTGTGAGTTCCAGCTAAAATTACATTTAAGATGCTAAAAACGAGCTCACAGTCAAAATTTAAGGGGACTCAACTCCATGGCTGTTCAACAAGCACGTCCTTCCTGAACATTTACCAAGTGCACACCATATAGAGGCAACACTCCTCAGTTCATTAACACATACAAACATTCAAAAACAATGAAAGAATAAGAGAGGGATTAAAATTTCCATAGCCTACCTTGCTGGACATAAACCTCATTTTCTAAGACTTGGATTCTTCAAGGTTTAGGTTGTCCTCTCCCCCTTACGTTGATGTTAAATCAGATTATTCACTTGAATTCCTTAAGATGGTAAATGTTCTACCAACTTGTAATTTAAAAACAAAGGGTTTGCTTCAGATTTTAATGGTGAAACTATAGACCATTACTCTTGGAACTTCTATGGCTTTTCTTAGGAGTAATTTTCTGGAGAATAAGTGATGAAGAAGATGTGATAAGCTTGAGTGATTTAAAGGTCCCTTCTGGATGTTTTCACTTCATAAATTGGAGAAATAATAGGGTCCTTTACTTTAAGCAAGCAAGTGCATCAACTCCTTAATTTCTGCCACAAGTTTTTAAGTAGGTGCATCACCTACTTGCCCCTTTCACTTAAAATGCAGTCAACTAATTCTATGTAGGTACATCACCTACTTGCCACCTACTAGCATAGTTTAGTCAAGCTATCACCTCACTTATTTTACACCATTTTCCCAATCTCAGTTTCTTTACAAGATCGTAACACTAAAACGCACTTGACAACTTTGACTTTTACATCAAGTACCATCTTTTACGATCTCTAGTTCATTTTTTTTAGTTCACTTAGTCATATATGTGTTGTAAGGCACATGGTATTACAAATTTAAACTTATTTTGTTATAACTAGTCAAATAAGAAACCGAGTCAATAACTATACTACAAGGAAATTTATAAGTGTCATATAAATAGAACTAGTACACATAGAATACGAGGTGTTACTGATACGCTCAAATTACGCTTCCGTAAAGAAGTATAAGCAATTGTTGTCAAATAAAGAACCCAACTTGTAGGTAGGGGTCGATACCACGAAGAATATGGTTTAGACTTAAACTTAACACACTATTATATTTGTTTAGTCAAACTATTTCCGAGACAAGTAAATCAAGGGGGGTTTTTGTAAGCAAGTAACAAATTGTTGATTAAGTAACAAGTAAGCAAGATTCAAACTTTGTGTTATCAATATGAGAAAGAAACTAGGGTATATGTATTCCCCACAATCTCTTAACGCAGTAATCCTAATAATCGTAATCCTTTCCTAGTGTTTTACATGCAACTCAACTTTGAAATTTATTACAAAAAGAAGGAACCCCTCCATATACAAAAAAGAAGAAGTCATTGTGGTGAAAATGATTCTGAAAAATGAAATTTAAAATGGGAAATGAATGAAATAAAGGGGATTCCAAATATATTGAGTGAAAATTCAAAGTTCAGGTTCTCAAATGAAAAATAATGAAAAGAACTTGAGAAGAGGTGAAGATGATTGCAACAACGCTTTGAAAAGGTAAAGTAACCAAGCTAAATTGACCATACCTTAACCCTCTGTCACGACCCAAGGCTATCCCCTAGATATAACAATGCAAATAATACCCCGAAGGGCACCACATAAGCCACTTAGCATATCATAACATAATCATAGAACTATAAAGAGTAAAAATGTATTTCAAGTCCAAAATGTTCATAAAGGAAAGCAGAAGTCTAGACTTGTCTCAATTAGACATCTATTACAATACTTGATTCAAATAGGGTCACATCCCATACAACATAATACGAAAAGGAAATACAAAAGAGGAACTACAAATATAACATCCATCCTCGAATCATGAGGACTCACCAACAAGCGAGGAGAAATAAGCAAATCCAAGCTTTAGCCACAATCATGACCACCTTGAGAACCGTACCCTACACTTCAGGAAAATGTAGAAAAATATGGGTTAGTACATAAATGCACTAAAGTATGATAGCCATGCATAAAAATCATGAAAATATGCTAAAAGGGACATTTTAGTTGAATGCATGCATTTTACTAAGTAAAAGCATCATTTTGAAGATAATGGAAAAGCATAGCTCATAAGCATAATCAACTCATAGATCATCATATTATAAGAGGAATATACCATATATACCCTCAAAGCATACTTATGCAATGCATGAATAAGATCCCATAATCTCATCCATACTAAGTAAAGCTTCTTGAGTAACTATAGTTCATAATTCATAATTTTGTTCATACTATTATCATAATGTGGAATAAGCCTTAACCGACATAGACCATGTGAGCTTACCATGGAATCTGGGGTCTACCCCACACCGAAAAGGGGTTGTCCTACTTGCCTAAGGTAGAACCATACTCTTAGCTTAGGTGGAAACACTAGCTCATTACCTATGTGGGCACATAGTTTATGGTATAAGGAGATTGCTACCAGAAACCTGGACTCAACTAAGTTAGAGGTTTCCATCTCATGAGATGCATACTTTGGGAACTCGGACTCAACTAAGGTAAAAGGAACCCATTTGGAAAGCCGGACTCAACCAGGGTAGAAGCTTTCATTGGGAAGCCGGATTCCACTATCATACAACCTTCCATCTCATAATCATATCCAATGGCATATTAAGTCTCGACTTAAGTTCATATTCACGGAATAATGTCTTGACACTCAATCCAACATAATTCATACTATTGTGCATAAATTCAATAGGTGAGAATAGCCTTTCAACCTTAGAATCATCATATTGTGAGAAAACTTTTCACATCATATCATATTCATATATAGGTGTGTATATACCAATAAACTTTCAACAACACAACAACCTTTCATAATCATAATCACTTTACTCTCAAAGTGTTCTTAAAGCATATACATAAATCTCATAATCATGCATAATCCTCATACTTTGCCCCTTAAGGACCATATATCATAATCCATCAATACATCTAGAATTACTACATTAGACATGGATGATAACATAATTCAAATAGCTCAATTACTACAAGCATAATCTCATAATATCCTTCTTTCATCAATTCACCCACACCACAAGGTCATAAATTGGGAATATGAGGATTTCATGGATTCTTTGGGGATTTCAACATGAAACAATAATAAATCATCAATTCAATCATAATATGAAGTAATTAAAGAATTAGAATCATTTTTGAAAGGAATCTATGACTTGGAGTCAAACCCTAGCTTTTGGGGTATTTCTATCTTTGAAATTGAGTTTTCAAGGGACTCCATGGATGAAGGACTACCATACCATAGAATTGAAATCCATCAGATTTGAGTAGAAAAGCTTGCTCCTTCAACCCTAGCTCCATCTTTCTACTTCTTATTCCTTCAAGTTCTAGAGGGAAAATTTTGGGAAAAAGTTTGTTTTGATAAGGGATTTTGGAATTATGTGGAAGATGACTTAATTTAGGGGTCTTAATTCATTATATAGTTAGTCTAAATTAGTACAAAACGATGTCACTTAATAACTAATTAATTCTGGAAAACCCCAAAGTACCACTCAATAAACTCACCAAAACCGTCCACAAGTGACTACCCATGGCCACATGACCACGGTCTGTGGATGGACCCATGTGGTGTGCTGGTGAACCATCTAACAACCCATTATGCATGAAACTCAACGTTTCTCATATTCATAGGAGGAACTAACTTCTCCAACTAAAAGCATGCTCAACACAATATCATGGAGCAAATATGCAATTACTCTCAAAAGCATAATAAAGCATGTTAATCAACTCATCTCATGAAGTTAAATAGGCAACTCATACTAAATGCACAACAATATGAGGAACATAAATCATGAAAACTCATTTTCTTACTAAACATGAATTACATCAAGAACATGCATATGATAAGCAAATCATGGGAGAAACACATATAACAAACATGACTCCCAAAACACTAAAACTCAAGAGGAATTACTTACCTCAAGCTTGAATAGGTGAAGAAGGAAATAAATGAGGATATAGGGACTTCATATCGGCCTCGCCCTCCCAAGTTGCACCCTCAAGTAAATGATTTCTCCATAAAAGCTTCATTGAAGCTATTTCCTTGATTCACAATCTCTTGACTTTCCGGTCTAGGATCTCTACTGGAGCCTCTTCATATGAAAGACTTTCGTCAACTCCCAACCAATCTAGAGGAATAATGGATACCGGATTTCCAATACACTTCTTAAGCATAGAAACATGAAATACCGGATGAACCGGGGCCAACTCATTTGCTAATTCTGACTCATAGGCTACCTTCCGAATACGCTTCAAAATTTGATATGGGCCTATATACCGAGGACTAAGTTTCCCATTCGTGCTAAATCTCATCACACCCTTCATGGGTGAGATTTTCAAATAGACCCAATCATTAACGTCAAATTCTGGATCTCACTTTCTCACATCGGCATAAGATTTTTGTCGACTTTGAGCCGTTCTAAACCTCTCTCTAAACATTCTCAATGGCTTCATAAACCAATTCGGGAATAATAAGAGCAATTTCACCTACCTCAAACCAATCAACTGGAGGCCTACCCCTCCTACCATACAAGGCTTAAAAGGGAGCCATACCGATACTTGAATGATAACTATTATTATAGGCAAACTCTATTAATGGCAAGTGGTCATCCCAATTACCCTTGAAGTCTATAACAAATACCATCAACATATCTTCTAATGTTTGAATGGTACGCTCCTCTTGCCCAGCAGTTTAGGGATGAAAAGTCATGCTAAGATTAACCTTCGTACCAAGCCCTTTTTGGAATGACTTCCAAAAGTGAGAAGTAAATTGAGTACCCCGATCCGAAATAATAGATAAAGGGACCCCATGCAACTTCACTATGAATATACAACTTGGAATAGTGTTCCGCCGAATGAGAAACCTTGACGGGAATAAAGTAAGCTGATTTTGCCATCCCGGCCTTTGATGCTCAACCTTAACTTGTTGACAATTATGATATTTGGATACAAATTCCGCAATATCATTCTTCATACCATTCCACCAATAAACTTCTCGTAGATCACATTACATCTTGGTGGCTCTCAGATGAATAAAATATCAAGAACTATGAGCTTTGTCTAAAATTTATTCCCTCAAACCACCAATATCCGGAATACATAACTGACGTTGGTACCTAAGCACCCCATCTCCTCCTTGGGAAAAAGCCTCAACGGACTTCTTGAGTACCGAGTCTGTCAACTCAACTAATATAGGATCAAGGCTTTGTTTAGACTTCACATCCATCACAAAGGATGATTCGGACCCATTATGGACCATGACACCACCCTTGGTGGAACCCACTAGTTGGACAACTAGTTGGGCCAACCTATGCACCTCACGAACCAATTCTCTCTTTTCATCTTACACATGAGCCATACTACCCATGGAAAATCTACTAAATGCATTCGCTATAACATTAGCTTTGCCAGGTTGGTAAAGGAAACTCATGTCATAATCCTTTAATAATCTTACCACCTTCGTTGACAAAGATTCAAGTTTTTTTGACTAAGCACATATTGAAGACTCTTGTGATCGGTGAAAACATCCACATGGACCCTATACAAGTAATGTCTCCATATTTTCAAGGCAAATTCAACCACCATTAATTTAAGATCATGGGTAGGATAAATCTTCTAATGGACTTTAAGATGCCTTGAAGCATAGCCAATCACTTTACCATTTTGTATGAGCACACATCCCAACCCCACTCTAAAGGCATCACAATATACCACGAAACCATCTTTACCTTCTAGTAAGGTCAACACCGGAGCGGATGTATGTCTATCTTTCAACTCTTGGAAACTTTTCTCACAAGCTTCCAACCACAAAAACTTAGCCTTCTTTTGAGTCAAAGCCGTCAATGGAGAAGCAATGGAAGATAACCCCTCAACAAACCTTTTATAGTAACTGGCCAAACCCAAAAATCATCTAATGTCGGAAGGAGTTAGAGGTATAGGACAACTCTTGACCGCATACGTCTTCTTAGGATCAACCTCAATACCCTTTCTTGACACAATATGACCAAGGAAAGCTACAGACCTTAACCAAAATTCGCACTTGAAAAACATTGCAAAAAGTTGTTGGTCCTTAAGAACTTACAACACAATTCTCAAATGGTCTATATGTTTAGTCTCACTCCTTGAATAGATCAAAATATCATCAATAAACACAATCACAAATATGTCTAGGTATTGCCTAAATGCTCTATTCATCAAGTCCATAAATGCCGCCAGAAGATTTGTCAACCCAAATGACATAACCACAAATTAATAATTACCATACCGGGTTCTAAAGGCCGTCTTTGGAATATCAACCCCTCTCACACTTAATTGGTGGTAACCCGAACGAAGATCAATCTTAGAGAAATAACTAGCCCCTTGAAGTTGGTCAAACAAATCATCAATTCACGGAAGAGGATATTTATTCTTGATGGTCACTTTATTCAATTGACGATAATCAATGCACATTCTAAGAGACCCATCCTTCTTTCTAACAAACAACACCAGAGCACACCATAGAGAGATACTTGGTCGGATAAAACCAGTATCAAACAAATAGTTCAGTTTCTTTTTAAACCCTTTCAACTCGTCCATAGCCATTCTATAAGGAGGAATGGAGATAGGTTGGGTATATGGTAAAAGGTCAATACCAAAATCTATTTCTCGCTCGGGAGGAATACCAGGCAAATCATCGAGAAAAACATCTAGGAACTCTTTAACTACCACAAACGACTCTAGAGAAGAGGTTTCAGATTCAACATGCTTCACCCTAAGAAGATGGTAAATACGCCCTTTGGAGTTCATCTTCCTAACTTTAAGGCAACATACAATTTTACCACTAGGAATAGAATTTCCCCCCTTCCACTCTATGATAGGTTCATTTGGAAATTGGAATCTAACCACCCGAGTCCTACTATCGATAGAGGCATAACATGCATGCAACCAATCCATACCCAAAATCACATTAAAGTCTAACATGTCTAACTCCACCAAATCCACCAAAGCAACCCTATTAGACAAAGAAATGGGACAACTTATATAAACCGTCTTAGCCACCACCGAGTCACCATCTGGGGTAGAGACCGAAAAAGGTTTTACTAACACTTCGGGGAGTATTTCAAACTTCATGGCCACTAAAGGTCTCACAAAGGACAAAGTAGCACTAAGATCTAACAAGGCATATACATAAATAGAAAAAACTTTTAATATACTAGTTACCACATCTGGGGAGCTCCCTTGGTCACCTGTGGATTGAGGAGAATAAAAGCGGTTTTTCTTTTGGGCATTGGCGTTTGAACCGCTTGGAGGAGCTTGTTTATCTTCCCTTCCCTTAACCTTGAACATTATACAATTTCTCATCTTGTGGCCAGTTTTCCCACAACTAAAACACCCATTGGTGCCAACTAGGCACTTACCATCATGCTTTCTACCATATTTTGCACAATTAGTCCACGCAACATACACTACACCATTTTTGGCCTACGGCCACACTAAATCTGGACAACGCTTGTAAAGTGTTGCCTAAAATGTTTTTGGGAACGCTTTTAAAATGTAGCCTAAATTTTTAACTTTTGGCATCGATAATATTGGCAACACTTGTACAGTGTACTCTTTAATGATATAGGCTACACTTTATAAGAGTTGTCATAAAATGAAATAAATGGCAACAACTATTTACATATATGGCCACACTTTTAAAGTGTCTTATTTTTATAATTATAAAAACAACACATTAAAAGTGTGGCCTAAAAGTTTTCACCAAAATATTATATTCCCTCCAACATTTTTAACTCTCCCTCCCATTTTTATTGGCCAAAAATATTAATTGATAAAACATTAATAAAAACTTTTCTCTTTCTCTTCTTTCCTAGAACATACACTTTACTCTTCTTTCCTTGAACATAACTCTTTGTCTGTAGAACAAGCTTTTTCCAGAACTGAAGAACGAAGAGAGGAAGCTGAAGAACTGAAGAGCTGAGCTGAAGATTCTCTTCTCTAGAACCCGGTTTTCTCGAAGAGATGAAGAGCTAAAGCTAAAGTACTGAGGATAGAAGAACTGAAGAGAGGAAGCTGAAGATTTCTCCTATACCGATTTCGTGAAGCGTAAGTAATGATTTCGTACAACTGAGATTCCTTTTTATTCTCTACTAATCATCTAGTACTAAAAGCACTCAATTGATTGAATTTTTGTTTTGTGTTTAGAAGGAATTGATTACTTTGGGGTACTTACAGCTAAAATTTCAAAGTAGGGAAAGAAAGTATGAAAAATCTGAAAGTCAAAGTTAGCCCTAGGCATATTGAGCAGACGAGAAAGAGGGAATTACTACTCGAAAGCATTTGAGTCAGTAAGTATCTATCTT